>VYZV01016386.1:44564-58116 GCA_013401275.1 Pandion haliaetus
CCCGCCACAACCAAAAACCCCTCATCCTAAATATGCAGCTGAGGGATTTTAAAATCTTCTATTTCTCACTTCTGCACCAAGTTCCTCCTTCGCACGGCTGCTTCCTTGCTTCTGCTGCCAGAGCGGGGAGGGACTGTGCAAAGTTCCCCAGCAGTCTTGCTAGCAGCATTCAAAAAAATTCCTTCATGGAGAGTCCTTAATAGCAGTCGCCCACAACTCCTCATTGTGCTTGTTCACTCCTCTCCCAGCTGCTGCCAATGCAGAGTCTGCTGACCCACTTCCTCTGCAAGCCTCTTTCTTCTTGGGTTAATTCCCAATGCCTCACAAAAAGTGGGAAACCAAGCTATCCATAGCATTTGTGCATAGAAGGGAGCACATCCATGTGAATACACAGCAGGAGCTGAGATTGACTGTTGATGCAACATAACTATAAGTGCAACGTAAACACTAAGGCAGCAGATGATTTGATGCTGAATGAGGCAGGTTGTTCAGTTATAACTGAAATGCAATTCGTTAGTCACAGTGGTTGCTGCTGCAAGCTCAAATGCAGAGAGAGGCAGGGGATGGGAGAAGGGAGAGCTAGCCTGTTTTCCCAATGATTATTGGCAGGGGGATGCACGGTGGGTGTTCTTTATCTCCCTCCCTTGCTTGCTCCTTTCCCTGCAAGGACTTTTTTGGCAAGTCTTTGTAAGGGGGAAGAGAGGGTCAGTTGCAATCAGGATTTCCAACTTAAATTCTTGCCAGTATCTGCATAGTTATTGCTATTGAACGTCTGTCTCCAAAGTAACCCTCAGTTTCTGTGTGGCTCAAAATCAAGGTTGCTTGGCCAGCAATACAGTGCCGCAGCCTGAGTGTCCCAGGAATCTTTGTTACTTTCTTTTTGGAAGAGCACAGTGAAGAAATCTAAGCAGAAGTCTAAGCTGTAGACAGAAATATTGCTTTCATACAATATGCAAATAAACCATGGAACTCCTCACAGCAAGTCCAGAATATGGGAAGATTCAGCAAGGGTGCAGAATCTGCACTTGTCAGAGATAATCCCACATTTGAGGAGGGCTATTTAGCGTCCCATTTAAAAATGGTCTCTAACTTCTAGCAAATATGAACAGACCTGACATGCGGCATCTGTTACCTCACATCCTTCTAAAATGAGGATTCTTGTACTTTTCTTTGGAGCAGAGGACACAGGCCAGGCTAGCTTCAGAGGTTCTTTTGTTTGATGCCTCCCTCCCACCTTTCCCCTTAAACAAAAATCTACTATTGCTTTAAATAACGTTATATTTTTGTAGGAAAATATGCACTGATGGCATGGCCTGAAAGATGAGTGATGAATACTCTGCACAGCCCTGTGGAAACCTAATGTTTAGGGATCAATTAACCTGTCACACCAGAAGCACCATCATTTTCAATGCAGTCATGCGTGATTTAACCCAGTATGAGAGAAGAATCCCATTTCTTAGTGTTGGGAAGCTGACATGATCCAAATATTACAAAAAACAAACAAACAAAAGAAAGAAAGAACATTTGAGAAACAGACTTCTGTCACTTTTGAGAAAACTCATTGCCATGATTTTAATCACAAAAACATAAATATGGGATGATGTCATTCTTTACTCTCAGATTTCAGTGCTATGCAAGGTCTGTGCTGAGATGTTCATATCACCCTCTATGTTTCTCGGGACAGCGTCTGACCTGGGAAATTCTGAACAGGCTAGAGGAAGCAGTCATAGGGGTACTCCCCTAGGCTTTAAAATCTGTCATCTGATGGTTTTGGAAAGAGCAAGGTAAGGACACATTGGAAATCTTTAACAAGGTGATGAGACATGCCCAAGACTTCACATCAGTTTTTGTTAAGGTTGATTTTCTTCCACAAACAAACTTGTCAAAGCATTGAAAATAGCTCAGTAATTGAGACTGCCATGAAAGATTTTTGAGGAATAGGGAAAAGTTTGTCTGGAACAATAGGATCTTAAAATTAAGATTTTGAAATCAGATTTCTGTAATTGGGCAACCTTCATTATTAGATGTTGCACATAAAGTTATTTTTCTTCCCTAGCCCTGTTGATTTTTCTCCCTCCCTGATCTCATTTGCTGATGCAGATCTCTAATCAGCACACATCAGAAGCTCTCTTGAAAGATAAAGCATATTTTCAGTGTCTGAATATGTTCTGGTAAACAGTGAGGCATATCTTAAGCAGGGCAGTAGGGAACATCTCATTGATGAAACTGCTTATGGGAGAAAATGCTCAAGGGCAGAAGAAAGAAACTTGAAGCTAATGACAAATGCACATGGACACACTGACTGGGTCCACAAGAATCCTACCTATAGACCTTATCTAGATGGACTTTCAAGCTTCTGTGTTCAGGGATGAAGGAGAGGTGGCAATTATCATATGGAAACAGCTCAGCTTAATGAGCTTTTTTCTACACTAACTTGTTGTTTACTGAGTTTAAATAAATTGAGCTGACCTTCTCATATGCTACACCTTAGGATGTGCCCATTGGAATAGTAAATCAAAAAGGGAGAACTGCTGTCTCCAGACTGAGCTCTAATCTTCAGCATTAGAGCTGCAAGTAAACAAAAAAAGTTATGCTACATTTAATAGCTGGTAGTTTTCAAAACAGGATGAAGACTTCAGGAAGTCTGGTTGCCTATACAATGAGTAAGGACTATGTAACCAGATCCATTGCACTGACCTGGAAACCCCAACCATTTTCTCCAAAGGGCTGAGGCAAGAGT
Organism: Pandion haliaetus; assembly: GCA_013401275.1. Lineage (NCBI taxonomy): Eukaryota > Metazoa > Chordata > Aves > Accipitriformes > Pandionidae > Pandion > Pandion haliaetus. The sequence goes on from VYZV01016386.1 coordinate 47,305, forward strand.
CATGGGGACATGTGAATACTTACAGCTTTAGTCAACATTGACTGGGGCCTCAGATGCCCAGAGTCAGTTCTTGGAATGCTTTGGAGTGATTATGGTGTTGCACTCACAAAGAGAGAGTCCCAAAATAATAAACGATACCCAAAGACCACATTCACATCACTCACTGTAAATTAAAACTACCCCCAGGCTCTCACACCCCTGATGCCTGTGGTCAGAGGCACAGGCATGACACCTGAATGAGAAACCCAGAGCACTCCTAACTGCAGGCTGCATGGCCCATGTGCCAGAGCAATTGCAGGCTGACCATTCCCACTGATGTCACCAGGAAGGAGGAGAGTTCGGCTTGTCTCAGAACAACCTCAGGGAATAAGAAACTATGGCAGTATCTGATCTGCACTTCCCAACTCCTTGGTCAGCTGTAAGGGGTAGCTGTAATATGGTCTGTAAGCACATACAATACCAGCTTTGCTCTTTCTGTGGGTAGGAAATTGGGGCCTGTGGGCCAGAGGTGTAGCACACAATGGCATGACCTCTAACCTTCGCAGGCTGAGGACCTTGGCAAACCTACACCAGGTGCCTCCCATACAGTTTAGACAAAGCCCAAAGGAAAAGCTGCCCTCCTGAGAAATTTATCATTACTAATTGGCCTCTAGCACTTCTCTATGACTTAAAGTAGTCAGGAGAGCTCCCACAATTGGGTTGTACAAGCTGAAGGCAGGTCAGATGCCTATTAGAAGTATTTTAGAAGTATTGTATGTCTTGATGGACTTTCCTCATTCCTCAAGACCTTTACAGTCACTCAGAAAATGGCTTTTAGGGGAGGTAAACCAGGCCTGACTGGCACGATGAATTACATGTGACCCAACAGGTCCCTTCAAATTCTAGCAATAACACTATGAGATTTCCAGCCCCACTTGTCAGCTTTGTAGAGTCCTGGAACGCAAAGCCCAAGATCTGTGTGGTCCAAGCTCCTGGTCTGGGGTTTCTTCCTGGAAGATTGCCTTATCTGCTTGCTGCCCTATCTTCAGTTGTGATGGGTCCAGTGATGGGGCAGTGAGAGCCACACTGCCCAGATTTTTGCTGGTTAAAGTCTGTAACTGTGCCATGTTGGCTTCATTCCAGGCCCAGCAGAGTACCTCCTTGACTCCTGGTATTAACCAAATATATTTAAGAGTTCTGCTGGAGGCCATTTCTCTCCTGATAGATACCTCCATCACTTGAACTCATCTTGAGTTTTGCTGCAGTGAACCAATTCACGTTTCCACTTTTCTTACGCTTTCAAGGTAACGTGCATTTTCACCAACCAGAGCAGCCTCACTGCAGAGCCTCCAGGGGTTAAGGGACATTCACGAGGAACCAACTCTTAAAGGTTGATTATTGGGTAAAAACATTGACTTCAAGAAACATCAAGAGAAGTAGGCAACATTTACTAAAGCAATGATTCTTGGTTTCTGTTAGTCAAAAACCTTTCTCATTCAGCAAAATACAGATCAAAGACTTGGTGAATTTCTGGCTTAAATGCTGTTAGCTTCTCTCTGGAAGAAACCCTGTCTTAGCTGCAAGTATTGTTTAGATTATGAACACAGTCTGACTTTGAAGCAGTCTACAGTCTTGGTTTGGATGGGGATCTAAATATTCTTTAACTAACCTATTAGTTTTAATTAGATACCACAGCCACTTATTTTCTTATCTGGAAAATGAGCATTCCAGATGCAAAGGGGAGGATTTCTTTCTTCCTTCCTTTAATTTTTTTTTTCTGCTTAGTGAAATGTTTAAATGCCTTGTAAATACAGAAGAAACACAGAAAAAAAAGTGACACTTGATGAAAGATTAAGGAAAATGGGGAAGATTAACAAAGCTTGATAGGCAGGCAATTAACATAGAAGTGAAGGATCGTTAGTATTCATTACTAGAAAGCACAGGCAGGGAGGACTGTGCAGCTGTTGGAAATCCCCAGTATTTGACTAGAGAAGTCATTCCAAAAAATAACTTGCTCTTTTCTTTTTGCTGGTGAAGTTTCCACTGGCAGTTAAGTGGATTAGCTGCTTTTTGTTGCCTCTTCACCTTTCAAGTCTTATCTGGACTAAAGACTGTTTGCAAGGCCTTTGAAATGTGGCACTACTAGGTTCTTGTCAAGGAAGCTCTTGCTTTCAGGAAGGCGAAATGGCTAATAACTCCCAGCAATAGTGACATGTCCTGATCAAATCAAAGTCCAGTAAGGAACAAGCTGCACTAGAGGTGCCAGACAGCAGGTTTTAGAACAGCCAGAAAAGCAAGCAACCAGTAGGTAAACATAGATCTCAAATCTCCCATTGTCCCAGTTTCTCTCTCTGTTTTCTCTAATTAGAAGTTATTACAAAAAAGGAAGGAAATAAAGACTATACAAGGTGAAAAGGGTGAAGTCTGCACTTGTGCAATTATTTCGGGCTTAAAGGAAGACAAGCTTACTGCAGTCTGAAAACAACATTTGTGAGAGAGGGAAGCCAGGACTGGATTGGAAAGTGATCTCTGCAGCAGGAGATTGCTCTAGAGCAATTGCAGACACCAGAGAAGAGTCAGATTGTTGCAGGCAGGGACAAGATCCTACACACAAACAGATCCCAGGAGCACAACACACCAGTGGTAACTCACTTCATTGTAACATGGGAGAGGAATAATAATTTCCATTATTAATGTGCAGAAATGCTGGCACATAATCTAAAGCTAGAGTAAAAACAAGAACACCTTGAACATGGGCCACAGGTGCCTAGAAAACCTTTCAGTATATCTTGAAAGCAGAGCAATATTGTTTTCATGCAACATCCCCCAGAAGAAGATTCAGAAAGTTTGAATTGCTTCTTTCTGAGGGAGGAAACCATATCTGATCCTCAGGGAAAACTAAAGTACATGAATTGATCCTTCAGACTTTTTTTTTTTTTTTTTTTGAGACAGTAACCAAAACACATTCCCATAGACTCCTGAAAGTCTCTGGATGAGGAAAGAGGGATTTAAAAAAATTTTTTTTTTTCCTGGAATAGTCATAGGTATGAAGAGAACAGGAATTTCCACCTAGCATCATCTTTATCCCTAGGACACTAACACCAGTCTTCCTGGCACCCATTTAACTTAAGCAAAGTTGTTAATCAAAAAACAAGCTGATAATCACATACAGCTCAGAGTGCTAAACAGAGATATGAATGTGGGATAGAAAATGAGCCAGAAAGCAGTGGGAAGTCTCTCCTGCTAGAGGATAACTTGGAACCCTAAACAAACAGCAAGAACCACAAAGAAACTTAAAGAATTGCACTGGCTGTATCTGGCCAAATCCCCTGCAGGCAGAGATCAGCTTGGCTCCCGGAGTGCCAGTGGGGGCTGCAGGGTTACACCTGCTGTGAATTACACCTGATCTGCTTCACTGACTGTGCTAATAAGAGCTTGTTTTCCAAGCCCTTTTGCTAAAAGGAGAAACAAAGATATTTTCTTCAGGAAACCTTTCCTCCAAGGAGAGTGAGCTGGAGCAGGTCGCAGGGAGGAGGGTGTAGGTGGGGCTGTGGATGGCAGCTCCGGGCTCTGCAGGAGAGCCTCTCTCTCTCCAAATTATTCCCACACCTTTGTGGCTGTGCGTGTTTCTCCTGTATCAATGACTTGTTAAACCTCTGGTTCTGCAAATACGTTGTCTAATGCTTTCTGTGTTACTACAGTGACAGCCATTGTGAATGAGCACCACGTTAAACCCTGGGTGGACTAACTGAGCAGTTTTGAGTGAGGCTCTTGCTTCAGACTTTCCCCAGTTTTTCATCATTTGTAGCTTCATGGCTCTGCTGCTGTGAGAGAGCACAAATCCTTCCTTCTGCCATGGGCGGGGGGGGGACAAACAACCAAAAAACAAACCATTGCAGGAACTGCCCATTTGCCCCTCACTTCCAGTCTTTGAAGCCAGGACCTTTCTGACAATGCTGTCAGTCCCAGCCTAACCCCCACATGCATGAGCTTTCCCTGCCTTTAATTCTGGAGTCTTCCAGCCCAAGCATTGATTTGCTTCTGGGTAGCTCAAGCTCATCACTTGCATGTTCCATAATCTGTGATCTGACAGATTAGGGGGATTATTTAGGGCTAGAGCCCAAATTAACGATGTTACTTACAGGCAGAAAAGAGATTAAAACTACCCATGGCTTTCCACCTTCCTGTCGTAAACACAAACTTTGTACTAGAACATATCTTGTATGGCATTTGAATGGAAACACAGCCAGAGCTTGTTGGACCAACTCCTGGAGCTGATAGTACAAAGTTAAGATCAAAACATATGTGCGCAGGGGGGCTTGTGCGCACACTGTGTGTAAGTATCAACAGACAGACGGAACTTTCTATGCACACGCTGTGCTATATTGCTCTGGGCACAGCCCAATTCAGTGGTTACAGCTTTCGTTCCCTCTCTGTTCTTCCACTGAACTGAATCAGCTTTTCCCTGTCAGTAATGAGCCCAAGCTGAAAACAGGAGCTGAAGACCATTTGTGGTGGCTCGGCCAGGGATAAAACCCTGCTGGCTCAGGGTAGCTCTGCAAGACACTACTGCATACAAAGGGCAGTAGCTTCCACTCAGACCAGGCCAGAAAGGCTCCTGTTTGCAGAAAGAATTTTGCTTTTTGCTCATCTGGCTAGCCTAGGGGAGGATGGATGAACTTCCACGAAGGACGAGAGAACCTCTAAGTTCCTTGTAAACCCCGTAGTTTGCCAGTCACTTCCCTGACACAAGTACACTAAGAACCACTCAACATTTTGCCGGGTCAGGAGCAGCGCAGGTGCCAGGCAAACCAGGTATTTTGCTTTCTATCCTGGATGGGTGGGAGGGCCAGGGGTCATCACTTCGCACTGTGCAGCCTGTTATCCTGTCAGTAGCTGCTCAGAGTCTCTCCTGATCTGGTCCTGCTGCATCAGCTGTCTTTTTATCAGGGTTTTGGGGCTCTGACGCAGCTGCTATGGAGATGCAAACTCAGATGGGTGAAAGAAAGGCCACCAAGAGCATGCAGCTGCAAGGAAAGATTTGGTGCTCAAGAATCTTCTTCCCTATACTCTGGAATCTGTTTAAGGGCTCCTTTTCCTGAAACTGTAATCAGCTTGACAGTCTTCTGGTTTGTGTCTGGGCAGGACTGTGTGCTGGTACCCGAGTCACATTTTCTCCCTTTAGAGCTGGTGAGGCTTGTTTTTAAGGTTCAGTAACAGCTGTTTTTTTCCCCAAGTGAACACAAAGACAGCTATTCCAGCAGATCCAGTTCACATCAGTTCAGCAATCACCTTTGGTCTTTGTTTCACCCTGAAGTGTTCATGTAACAGATGAACAAGGAAGTGTGAGTAGAGCTCTCCTAGCCTATCCTGTCCTGCAGACTTCTCTAGCATTCCTAAACTGGGTTTAGGACCCTTCGCTTAGCAGCCATCCCTAAAATGAGCTTTAAGTAGGATCCTGCTTTTTTAAGAAAAAAAGCCGTTCGTGCCCTGGACTCTGCCATGTGACCTCTATCCCAGTGCTCAGTCCGTACTGGACCCTTGTTCAAGCCTGAGCTGCCAGTTGTATAAGAAGAGCAGCCTCCACCCTGTACAGCAATTCACTGCAGGCTCAGGCAGAGTCCCACCAACTTTGTGGCTGCCAGCACACGAGGGGCAAGAAATCTCTTGACTAGAAAGAGAAGCCTGGAGAGCCTCATGTAGTTCTGTCTTCCCAAGTCTCCCCCTGTGCTTCCCATTGCAAAGATCCAGTCAAATAAGGCAGAATGGTCATTCCCTGCCTCCTGCTAGTGCTCAAACAAGGCAGCATTTGGTTTTGTTTTGGTGGGTGGGCCCTTTCATCATGAGAAAGGATGGGGGGAAAGCTTGCTTTGCAGGGGGAAGTACATGCTGTACTTGGCTGGATACTTTATTAGGAATGAGCTGGATACTTTATTAGGAATGAGCTGAGCTGGTAAATGTGTGCTTTCTATTCTTTGTCTCATTCCAGTTTGTTGGAGACCTCCAGATATGCTCCGCTTATAGACTGTGCCTGCAGAATGGACTAAATTAGGGGGCTGCATCGGGGAGATTTTAAGGTATTTTCGGCCAGGGTGAACTACTGTAGCTCATACACAGAATTTGAGCTTTAAATATGGAAAAAGACAACAACCTAGCTTCAAGTGAGACTGATAAACCTCCATGATTTGTTCCATGCCCCATTGAATCTTCAAAGAAGCATGACTACATGGCAGCTGTGTGTATCTGTGAACTAGGCACTCTATAGCTTCATGAAAGAAACATTTATCAACTTACTTTCTAATTGTGTTAGAGTTTTGAAAGCAGAAATAAGGCTCAGTCTATCTATTCCTTTAGGGATACTTCTCTTTTTATGTATGCCTAGTACCTTAGGGAGCCAGTGTCCGACTTGAAGCCTACAGACACACAATAATAATGAGAAATAGATCCTATGAAAGATACAGTCAAAGTAATTCACTCTGAAACAAGAGGCAGGACTTCACACAACGCTTTTGGATGCTTCCTAATCAACAACAGGAAAGAACAGCCCTCCTGGCAATACAGAAAGAAGGAACTCATGTTTGAAACAAAAGACCAAGAATCAAAACCAGCACACATTATTTCTGGCACAGTATTTCTACAAACTTGCAGACCTTTGGGTACAGCAGTTCTGTTTAACCACGAGGCACAAAATGCACACTCCAAAAGGGTTTTGGGGACCTTTATAGATGCTCATGAATTGTAAGCATATGATGAAAGTCTCTAGAAGAGAGACAGGTTTAAGTACCACAAAATGGACACAAAGAATCTGCATTATTTGTGCTCACCATTGCTGCTACTCTCCTACTGCTTCACGTCTCTTCTTTTCCAGGAACACTACTTGAAGTGGAAGCAAAGGGACCTAAGACTCATCTTTTATACAAGCATTTCCAGTTTGTATGTCAGGAAGGTTATAACAAAGGGCAGGGCACAAGCACAGCTTTTCCAGGTTAGCTTTTTTTTTTGGGGGGCTTCTAACATTTCAGAAGTCATGTGAGAGTGTAAGTGTAACCCAGCTGCCACTCACCAGCAGCTGAATAACCTTGCAGTGACCTTGCTATTAGCTGCCTTTGCTTTAGATCCAGGTGGCTTCAGGTGACTCATGCTTCTGATTAACACCCTTGCCTGTCTAAATGAAGCAGTGCTTTGAAGCTGGAGCCAAACAAATTGGTCCCTAGAGAAGAGAATGATGCGTGGCAATGCTACTTGCATCATCCAAACATCATCCAAACAGCTAGGCCACTCCACTTCCCACAGCATGGGCTTTTGTGTAAGGAAACTGAAAATGAAGGGAGCCTCTGGGGACGAGGGACATAATACACCTGGTGAGTGTGCGTCATTAAAGCACTACCACTATGCTGCTGGAGAGACTTGCTAGGGCTTTTCTCTATGTATTTTGTGATTTAAAACCTCTTCCATTTCAAATCAGGTCAGGCAAAAGCAACATTGAATACACTGCAGCCCAAGTAAAGAGCCCAGGCAAGAGGGGAATGTGTTTGTATCACTGAAAACGTTTTAAAATTGCAAAGCTGCCAAAAAGATTTCTTAAATACTTGAAGGCCAGTATTAAAGCAAATTTCCCTCCCCCTGCTGCCTTTGATGCCTGGTTGGCAGACAGCTGTGGACAAGATCAGTTTCCCAAGGTTGGAGGCTCACTGGAGTCTGTGCTGGTACGCACAGTCAATACAAACCTGTCTAGGTATTCCCTAGCCCCAGACCACATGTGTGTTGCTTCATTTCTGAGGTGAAGAGAAAATGCTATAATTATTTTATTTGTTTGCAGTGGTATTAGCCGTATAGCATGTCACTTCACAGCAGGCTGCCATTACTTTTTCCTCCCCAGGTTTATCAGAAGTCTGGTGTCTGGCTAAGGTCTTGAGCTGGGCTTTAGGAGAGCAGTGTTCTTTTTGTGTGTCTGTCACAATTTTTCCATGTGAGTCAGGGCAAGTTATTTTGTGTATCTGCACTCCACTTTCTTATCAGTAAAATGGGGATAATTACTTTCCTCTGTCCAGTTTGACTGAAAACACTTGAGAACAAGATCATCCTTAAATGTGCATGTCCTTGAAGAGGGCTGAATGCAGCAGGGTTCAACAGAATCATCTGAATTACCACTGAATCAAGATATATCGCAAGTAACATACTAACACTAAGGTATTTTCCCTTGGAAACTGGTGGGAATATTTGGCCAGAGGCAACGGCAAGCTATCCCTCTACATTGCTATCTTCTGTACTCTGTCAGCTTTGAATGGATTATCTCCCAGTGTGTGATCTGCCTTATATTGCCCATGTCCCTTGCCTCAGGGGATTGTGTATCAGCTGTGCAGCTGGGTGAACTTTCTTTTAACACTCACCTGATTAAGATCTGACTAACAGCTTTTCACTCCCAGCTAGGCCTGGCCAGCAGTAAATGGGGTACTGTTTTGCCTAACCACAAGCAAAGATGATGAGAAGGATGTCATCCTGCTAAGTCTTGTGGTTCAAAGGCAATATTCCCTGTGCCCCTGAACAGCCAAAGCAAGATCTTCACCTTGCTTGTGTCCCCAGAAATCTTGTGCTTTCCTCATGGATAACCAAACCTTCCTCACCCCCAGCATCGCATATCAGCTACAGACTGCCTGGTTTTGTCTTTTATGTGCAAAGGGTGGGATCTCACTTGCCCATGTTTTCATAAGTTCCTTTTTTTCATCAGAATAATTTACTCCAGGAACCTTTGCTGGAGACACTGAGAATAACCCGTTATTATACTTTGTGGAGGTCATTGCTTTGTATTCTCTACCCTTTCGTCATGTCTTGCTGGTATTCATTAAAAGACTCCCTGTAACACAACCCAATTCTGATCCAAAGGCTTCTGTTGACTCAGAGTTCTCCAAATGCATTTCTTAAGGAATTTTTCTCTGTTTTTCTTAAGGGAGATCTGAAGGAAGACGGTCTTACCTGGTTTGCCTTCTTGTAATGGTAGCTGGCTGTTAGGACTCTAGCTTCTAATTCTGTTAATTATGAGATGTGTATGCTTTTTGAAAGAGGAGAAAAAAAGGGGGTGATTGTTCTGCAATAACAGACCCAGCAGAATTTGCATGGTGGAAAAAGACAACACAAAATTTCTATGCTGATGAAATGGAAAATCAAGAACCTCTGTGGCCTAAAAGTTTGCAGATTTTAAGGACCAAGACTTTTATTGCCTACTGCAGCTAAACTCTGCTGACTTTGCTATAGTTTTCTTCTGCACTGGATTCAACTGTGAAAGAGGAGAATCAGTTCTGGCAAAACAATAGACTGTGAAGATCAAATGGAATTTCCCACTGAAAATCCATCTCTTGTGAAAGATGTCCAGTCATAACCAGGTGTTCAAAAGCAACACAGTCTGTTTGATATAAGAAAACATATTACCTTGGTTAGGAAGAAATGTCAGATTTCATTTCATAGAATCAAGGCCGAAGTACGGGGATTGTGTCTGCGGCCTTAGCTCTGCAGCTTCCCTTAGCACTGATGGAAGATGAATGGCAGAGACCCAGGACATGGAGCCATGTTTAGCTTCGCTCCACTTTTACGTCACTACAAGGCAAAACTGCATTTATTGGAAACCCTGTGGCCATTACATGGCTTCGGTTGCTAAAACTGCCATTACACTTGCAAAATTATTGGCAGCTGCAGGACAGGACAAAACCATTTTTCCTGGAGCTGGAAGCAAGGGAGATGGGAATAGAGGAACACAGCTATGACAGAGAATCTCAGAGCATGTGTTGAGGCCAAAACAAGATGAGGAGCTAAACAGAAGCTCTTCAAAAAACCCCAGGGTCCCCTGCGAACAAGCTTTTCCTGTCTGCATAGGATCTACATGCAGGAATCTGTGTGTGCCAAAGTCCCTAGCACAGGATCAGCATTCTTCATAGCCACTACTGTGTTGCTAATTACTTTTAATAAATGCATGCTGTGGAAATCACACTTAATTTATGCCCAAATTAAGCCACAGAGTTTCTATTATTTTTCTCAGCCACTTCATGTGTAAAGAAAAGTCTTATCAATAGTAAATAAATGAGATCATCTTGTTTGCAGACTCACTCCCTAAGCTAAGCATGGGGACTTTTCAGGTAATTCCTTAGAAAAGGTTATGGTGTTTGAAGGTGGGTAACTGAAGATTTTATGTCTGTGAGGAGTAGTAACTGCCTTAATCTGTGGTATCAGATATCTTTCCTACATGCGTAGAAATCCTGTATGGAGCTGTGCTAAGATGTTCCTTGAGGTTTCAATCTGCAGTACTTCCAGTCTTTCTGTTGATTAGTTATGGACTTTGTCATATGATGAGACCCTATGCTTTCCTTTGCAGGAAACACTTATCTGGATTATTATTTCTTTCATTTTCATCCCAATGTCTTATTGCTAAAAAGACCAAAGTTCTTCACTTGACTGTAAAAGGTAATGAATTTCAAGGAGGCAAAACTGGGTATGTTACATTTTTTTGATGCAGAAGCTATGTTTTCCAAAATGCCCTTTCTACTCTTTCTGAAGAGAGGTACCCACATCCACGTACAGTTTCTTTCTTAGATTTGTGGAGCAAAGCACTGAACCCATCATTCAGCCATGGTGTTCTCTGTCATACTGTGTAAATTATGTACAAAGTTACAGAGGTGTGTGAGCATTTATAACTACAATATTCTGGAAGGGTGTTATGGGTTTGTGTGGCGCGGTTTTCCTCGGTGGCAGGGGAGGGGGGCTGCAGAGGCGGCCCCTTTAAGAAGTTGCTGGAAGAATTCGCTGCCCCAAAATGTCGGACCCGCGCGCCAAAATGTCGGACCC
>VYZV01016386.1:65804-83108 GCA_013401275.1 Pandion haliaetus
CACTTTCTCTGCTCACAGAGAGGATGCTCTTCCACAACAGCTGTGCAGCTGTTTTTCACTCATTGTCATTTGCCGGCCTTGGGCTATGGTTTCAACCCGTTTACAAAGCCTAAACCTGTTTAGAAGATGTGAATGGTGCTCAGATAGATACACATCTTTCAAGAAAATGCAAAGACAGTATTTGATACAGACCTGGTAAAAGACTTGGTTTGGGTTCTCTGCTTTGCATAACAAAAAGAGCCCTGGGATCTACACTTCAGCCTGTGGCAAAGAGATTTTAATCTCCTAAAAATAAAGGCTGTAGCATCATGTGGTGCTAGTCTCTTAGAATTATCCCATGGAAGCCAATAGGACAGGAACCATTAGCTGGCTGAAAATTCAGAATGAGACCTTAGAAGAAGTTTACCTGTTCTCAACAAGAAAACGACTTTTGCAGCTCCAGTTCTCTCTAATCTTTGGCTTGGTCTCCATCCTAACCGTATCCTTGAATATACAACAACAATCAACCACAAATGACTGCAAATTCAGAAGCTGGTCTTGGAAGGAACTAGTCCCAGTCCTCAGCTTATCTCTTATTTCATGGTGGACTTGGTTCCTCAGCTACTATTCCTACAACCCCTGTCTCAGGTCTCTCCCTTTATTTTTGACTTAAACACTTCTGCCTCAGAGTAATCCTTTTTATTGTAGCCCTGTCCCAGTTGTATTTTTCCTCTTGAGAATCCATAATGTTGTGTTTATCTAACGAAAATGGGATGGATTTTCAGCTGATGTAGATTGGGTGAACTGTACCAGTATCAGCAGAGCTGTGGTCATTTACACTGCCTCAGTTCTGACCAAACGTGAGTAGCTACAATAACTTACCTTATCATGTCTGCTGGAGTGTCTTGTGGCCATTGCTTTGTACCCATTGCTTTTGTAAGGAAAAGAATGTGCTTTCAGCTAGTTACACTTTGGGTCAATTTCTGATAGCGTGACTGCTGTGTAATGGAGACATGCAGAGGTGAATCACACCACAGCTATTTTGGCCTGAAAACTGATCCTTGTGGTAAGACACACTCACTGACACTGGGGGAGTCATCACTGGAGCAGGTGGTTTGGGTGTCTGCAGGACCAGGCTGGTAATACCCAAGAGACACTACTATCTTTATCGGAGCAACCATTTCCATGCAGTGTTAGAAGAAAAAATCCTCTTCTCTCCAGTTTCAAGCCTTGCCCACAGGGAAGGTGCCACTGAAGCCTCTTCAAGAAGCATTAGGAGGGAGCTCTATGTCTGGAAAGGGGATCTCTGATCCTGGCCTCTTGGTGTGCCCCTGATTTCTCAATCCCATTTCTTTAAGCCTGAGATACAGCCATTTCAAAACTAAGCCTAGTCTCTTTGCCAAGTCGTCTGTTAAGTATTGGGGAAATGTTCAAAGTGAACAACATATTTATTCTTTCAAAGCAAATGATAGGTTTGTTTCAAACCAAGCCCCATTCTGCCGTGATTTATTCTTGTAGTCTATGTCTCGCTTTCCTTTTTTAAAAACTTATTGAATGCAGGTGATGTATTTTTGACATGATTGATTTTGACCTGAATGTGCCAGAGCTAAATGAATCAACATTGCCAATTTCCCCTGCCTGTGACTAAAGAACAGCCAAGCTGATAAGGGCATTCTTCTTTCAATTGAAATGTTATAGCAATAGCCCTTGTTTTCCAGCTGAGGAGTCATCTGCATTGTATCAAACTGCACTCTGTGAAATGGTGGAAATTTCATAGAGCAAAACTACGGGTGTTGTATTTCCTTTGGATTCAGCTTTCACCTGTTCTAAGGCAGTTTAGTCCAGGCTAAAAAAGAAAGTCAGGTGGATTGATACTTTCACCCCTTACGGCTGTCTCTCCGAGCTTCTAGGCGACAGGCTGCTCATTGATATTTTCATGTGAGTCTGGAGGCACTGGCATTTTTGTGAGAAATTCTGTTGTCTGGCAACACTTTCACCTTCGTATTGCAGCCTACAGAGGCTCAGTTAAACAGCTCAACTTACTGTTGCTTCTCTGAGCTACGACCCTTGGGGATTTGCAAGGTTCCCTGATTAAGAGTAGGTGCCTAGGACACAATCAGTGTTGTTTGCTCTGTTTTAAAGCAGAAGGAGGGGAATGCTCTGGGATCTGTACTGGTATTGAGCAACATGAGAACTGTAAGCACTCTCCTACACATGGCCCAAATGTTTGCTAACAGGAGGAAGAGACGTTTGGAGTCTGTTCTCCTTGGGCTAATGCAGAAGTGAACACTGCCTTCGTCCCTAGGCTTTGGGCTGACCTGCTCTTCCCACCTCATTGCTGATAAACCCCCCCCAGGGCTGAGATTTTTCTCATTTCCTTGCTGATGGAGCCGTATCAGAATTCCAGCGTGCCTGGTTGTAATATAGGCTTGGGGATTTTTCATTTCCCAGCTGCTACCTACTTTTCTTCCACTTTTTGCCTCTTCTTCAAGTATCCAAGCCACTTCCCCTCTCTAAGTAGCTCTTCTTGGTGATGTGGAGGATGTAAAGGAGCAGATTTGCTCTTGGATATTATCACTCCTTGCTTGTTGTTAAACTTCTGTGCAAATGTTATGTGTCGGCTCCCCATACCACTTCGTTCAGCCTATTCTGCTCTGCAGAGTGAACATTAAGCTGCTTGCCTCTCCATCCTGTGACCTGAGTGCACAAAGGAAACCAACTGCATGTTTCTATGGAGAAGTTTATCGAGTAGTTGTAAACTGAGGTTCCCAAAGACGAGGTTTTTGCAGGAAAACAACTTCCGGAGGCAGCCACTGGAGGGAGCCACTGGAAGGAGGCTGGACTTGGGCAACACCAGTTAAAAACGCAACTTGGAACACCTTGCGACTCACAGCCGCTCCTTTCTGCAAACAGGCAGGTCCACGAGTTGAGGAAGGATATAAATATGCCAGAAGTGAGAATCTTAAATCCTGCAAGTTTCTCACAGGGAAAGCCGAGCTAATGGAAATCATCTTGCCAGAGAGCAAAGGATGTAAAGCTACTCAGGTCTAGGTCAATAGTACAAATGAGGAGTATTTGCTCCTAATGCAGAAACACACAGTGACTTTGATAAAGCCAAGGGGAAGAAAGAGGTGGTAAGTATTCAGATAAAGCAGAAGGGCAAAGCAAGTGAAGACTGAGTGTTAGTGGCAAGGGGAAACCGCTTGGAGAAACTGTGTCAGCGAGGTGCGAGGCATGCCCCTGCATGGACTGCCCATTCTAGAACAAAGTAATTTTATTCCAGGCTGAACGCTGCTTTGTGATCAGAAACAAGTGCCCAAATACACTACTAGGCAAAACAAGTTCTTTTTCCGGGGGGAACTGTATTTTTTTTCCTCATTATTCTGAAAAATTCCCCTATTGCACTTCCCTGTTCATCAGGTGACATACCACCCTGCACAGACAGAGAGGGACGTCTGCAGTACAGGTGTCACCATTCTCCAGATCTGCTGAGGTTTTAATATTCTTTTGGAAGTTCTGAAATATTTTGACAAAGTGTGTGCAAACGGTACGGTGTGGGTGTTGGTCTGAAGCTAAGGCTGGAAGAAATGTCCACACTATGTGAAGAACAATAAAGATCTGAGGGTTTGTGAGGAAGTGTGTTCCTATCAGTTCTTGCAGTCATTGTCCCTCTGCGAGCTGGCAATCCGGATGGCAGAGGTGAGAACAGACCTTTCTCAAAGGCAGCCTTTTGCAAGCAACAGCTCTGCTCACTCCTTGTCTTCTTGATCCCTGCAAGTTAGTTGTTCAGCAGGAGCAGCATCACAACAGCAATCTGGAGTCACAGCAGGGGTGTTGCAGTGGCTCAGCCGCAGCAAGATAATACTGAAGATGCTCTCTGCACATGCTGCCGCTCAGCCCACAACAAAATGCCTTACATTACCCTCAAGGAAACCTCTGCTCCCAGATCTGGCCTGTGCTCAGAAAAAACACTCCTATATGGAAGAAGAGCTATTGCAGATGCAGATGCTTAAGGAAGAGTATAGGAATAGGGCAAGAATGTAGATTCCCCCCAGTATTTCCCCATTTCTCCCAGCTTCCAGTGAGCTGTGGTTTAAAGACATCCAGATGAGGGATCCTTGTACTTTACAGTTCTTGATGGATTTTGTACAAATTCCATGACAAGGAATTCATTTATTAAAATAATTTAAGGCAAAAGACAAACACAGCCAAAGAATATGTCATGGTGAAAAGACCAGGGAAGGACTTGGCTCCCAGATGTGTCCATGGATGCTTTGGTTTATGAGGAATATTCATTGGAAAGTCAAGGAAATTGCATAATTATTGGCATCTTCCTCTTGTTTTGTGTTACCTGTTTTGACACAAAGGCATAACTGAGTGGACAGCACTAGGAAAAAGAAATATATCTGGGGACTTTATTTTGGATTTCTCTATGCCTTTCTTGTTCAAAGACAGTAGGAGAGGAATTTGTGACAAGCTATGTCTTCTGAATGACATTTTCAACAAAAACAGTAAGAGGGAGTGTGAGGAAAAAAAACACAAGTTGAAGTTGTGGCAGTTTTGCATGACATTTACAAGCTGTCCATACATACCTACTTTATACGTGCTGCTGAAGGACTTGGGAGAGACTGTGAGCTGCCATTGGTCCTAGTTTGGGATTTTTGTTTTGCTGCACTTTTAAATCTTGGATGTTAAAGCACCAGAGCACTGGCTCTGCATACAGAAACTGAGACGGGCTTGGAAGGGACATCTTGATATCATGTAGTGCAAGCCCTGATCATGCAGGGACAGCTACAGCAGGTTGCCCAGGACTGTGTCTAGCTGTGTTTTGAATATCGTGGATGGAGACTCCACAATCTCTCTGGGAAGCCTGTTCCAGGGTTCAATCAACAGCCTCACTGTAAAAAAAAAAAAAGGGGGTATTTTAATGTTCAGACAGGATTCCCTGTGTTCCAGTTTGTGCCCATTGCCTCTTGTCCTGCCACTGGGCATCACTAAGGAAAGCCTGGCTTCCTTTTTGATTCCCTCCTATCAGGTATTTATCCACTCTGATTAACATTCCCCTGAGTCTTCTCTTTCCCAGGCTCAACAGTCTCAGCCTTCTCTGCCTCTCCTCATACAAAAGATGCTCCAGTCCCTTCACTGTCTTTGTGGCCCTTCGCTGAACCCACTCCAGTAAGTCCAAATAATTTTTTGTACTGGGGAGTCCAGAATTGGACACAGCACTCCACGTGTGACCTCACTAGCACATGATAAACAATACCTCTTTAAATGAGTTTATAATTATTATAAATGATTCATAAGAGTTTTAAGGGAAGGCTACTCAGTTCTTCATAGTGTCAACAGATGATTTAAAGAGAAAGTAGAGCACAGGGGAACATGGGAGCAATAGAAGGAGATACAAGTATGAAATTTTGCAAAAGGAAGGGGGCCTCTCAAGCACAGGCAGCTCTCTGGAGCAGGTTAGGGCAGTCACTGCTAGTGAGCACTATGTCTCACAGCTGAGCACCACCTCCACAGCCCCCTTCACCTTATCGCTGTCCCCCACCTGCCACATTCTCCCAGTGGGTGCTTTCGTCTTTGCCTGGGATCCTGGAGGTGCGTTTGTATCAACAGTAATAATAAAAGTGGCCCAAGTTACTCACTTGTACTTTATTCTGGGGAAAGTCAACCACAGCAGTGCAGGGTATTTTGTATTTCTGGGAAGTTTCCTGCTTCTTATTTCAGACACTGCTACTGAAGCCCACTCACATGAATTAATGTGGAGCAAGACAGAGATGTTAGAGTGTAAATGCAGGTCAAAAGCGTAAATGCTTCTTTAACATCCTTTCACTTCTGTGCTGTGCTCTGGTGCCTTGAACCTGACCCAGCCCTGGGCTTTATTTTGCAAAACCAAACCCCAGAAGGCACGGCTTTGCAAATGTTTTAAAAGGCAACACTCATTTTTGCCTCTTCTGATTGTATCCACTACTGGCAGATGGAAATTTCTCTTTCTCCCTTCCCATATAACTCCTCTCCTTGAGCTGGAGATGAGCCCCTGCAGGGATTCAATACTGCTTTAGCACCCGCCATAAATAAAATCTGCTTTCAAGGAGAACAAAGGCAGCCGTATGGGGTGGAAGAGCAGCCCAGGCGAGGCTAAATGACAGGCTGGACAACAGGGCAGACGCAACTACATCTGGCGAGTGGCTGGACTGCTCAGGGTGGGCCCCATGGGGTTGGCAGAGGGACACCTGGCTCACAGAAGGGCTGCCCAGTATTGATTTCACACCGGGAACACATAGATGCACATTTGCTTAAACTAATTAACAGGCTTTGCTGATGGCTGGTGCAAGCTCATTTTTGCATCAGTTTATTAGCTCTGATAGTTGATCTTATCTAATTGAATTATCTCCTAATGATGACTACACTTTGTATACCAGGAAAAAAAGCAACTAGAATCCCCATGTTGGAAACGGAAGGGAAGTCTGTTTCTATTAACTTTGGCAATGCACTATTAGGGAATTTGAGGGCCCAGCTTGAGGGTAAATGACATGGAGAAAGGATTGATGGGAATTCAGGCCAGGATGCAAGAGCCAGCTCAGACTGAGAGCTGAGTTACCTTCTCAAATGGATGAAGAAAGGAATGATTGAGAAATGGTGACAATAATAACAATAGACCTAAAGAAACATAAAACCCCAAGATCCATGGGAGGGAAGTGTCTGGACAGACGTGCGGCTCTGCAGTGCTCAGTGAGGAAGTGGAACTGCAGCCCAGCAGAGCAGCGTTCTGGCAGACGATGCTCCCAGCTGGCTGCAGATCGAAAATGGATAGTTGTCGAACCCGCCTTGAAAAGAAGAGCAAGAACTGAGGCAGAAAAGCCTGTGCTGTGTTATTTAATGTGTGTGCATAAGGGCATTTTTCCAAAGCATTGCGTTTTGTTCTCTAGTATGCTTGTGCAAAAAGTAGGTCCTGAAGGGCTTGGTGCTTCTTTTCCAGTTTGGTGCATCTCAGAAGCAGAGAGGCACTCCATCAGGCCATCCTCAAGTTCTTGCTTTATCCCTTACTTTGTCATTATGTTTAAGATTGATTATATCTAACACAGCACTGAACAGAAAGATGTTTTTCAAGAGTTCACTTCACGCGCGTCTTCTCTTGTTTTCTTCTCATTTTACAAAACTAAAATTCAAGGACAGTTCTTGGATAGAGGATGGTAGTGTTCAAAAACTAACTGCAAGAGGCAGCAAAATCACTACAGCCTGTAAATAAGCTGAAACCACTTGGAGTTGCTACAAAAAATGACCTTTTCAAAGGGCTGCAAAGCCAGGATAGTCACAATGGTATGGACTGAGCTGTTGATGTGTAGATGTTTACAGTACAGGTGTCTCCACCTGAGCTAATTGTCTGGACTCTCAGCTGAGAGCAGCTGTTGTTTCTAAGATGCATTTCATCTAATTTGAAAGCATCTAAACTAGGCCAAAAACATTCTTCAGTGTCTATTTCTTCCTGTTGGCTGTAGAGGGAATCTTGTTAAGCAGCTTAGGTGCAGATTTGTTAGGGTGGGATGATGTTTACTGAAGAAGGGTTTGGATTTGTGGAGAAGGTCTCCATGTGCTTTCTGATGAAAAACAAGGTACCTTTGTCTCAACCATGTTGTAAGACCAGCTGGGCTGATCTTACATGATTAATGGTTTTACAGTTAGGTATTCAAAAAGCTGATAAGTCTGTTACTTTGACTGCACAATATACAAAGCAAAGAAAATACACATTCCTGAGAAGACAGTCTGATAAGGAGAAATGCTGGCATCTAAACACTGCAGAATGAAAAAAGCTGTCAAATGTCGTGCTTGGAGAATTTTAAGAGGCGTGAGAAAGAGAAGCTGCTGCAGTGTTGCCCCATGAATGTTTGTTGTTCTCACATAGGTGGAACTTGTCTGTATTGATAGATATTATGATGGGTAGCATTTGGTGCAAGGCAAGAGTAGGCAAGGGAACTATTCAATAGACCTTTTTCTTCCACATATGTCATGCACACTAGGTATCACCAATGTATTCCTCAGTTGCTCGTATTAATCAACTGGTCCAGTGCTTGCCTTGGAGCACTGCTTGTGATCCCCTGGGAAATGAAGTGAGAAGGAAAGAAGGTTCTTCCAACATCAGCCAACTTCCCCTATACAATCATCTAAAGTGCTTGGTGTTTACAAGCAAATGAAACACAAAAGCAGTGCTGAAGGGGAAATTAAAATGGGAATCAGCTGGGAATGGAGCATAATGCTACATTTAGCTTTGCTAGGCATGGAAAAATATTTATTTCAAGCCTCAGGGGTATAACAGGGGGCATGTAATTAACCAGCATCAGCAATGAAGGCCACTGTTTTCATGCCTTTCTGACCCCAGGGACCAGCTGCAGCAACTGAGGATGCAGGAGCTGGAAACACTGGCTATGCCTGGTTTCAGACTGGCACTGTTAGCCTAAAGCAGAACTAATGTCACTACTGAGGATTTCTTGAGGACTTCCTCTGTGTGTAGCCACAAGGCTGGGAGGGTACTGGTTTGAAACTGGCATTACCAGTCTGGTGGCGAATGCTCATCTAAGTCAGACCTTTAGATAAATTTCTCTTTGATTTGTAAGTCCTTAGGTGTGTGGATACGTTTGGATTGAAAGTTGAACTGCTGAGAAGTGACAAAACACAACGTGACAGTTCATAGGAGGGAGAGGAGGAAACAGAGAGAGGTGATAAGAAAGCCATGTGAGAACAGACTGCAGTATTGTCAGGCTGGGAAAACAATGCCAGTTCCCATACTGAATGGGAAATAACTGTCAGGACCAGAAAAAAAAAAAACCAAAAAACAAAACCAACCCACAAAACCCCATAAATAAATTCTCCATCTGACTTTCAAGTAAACCCTGAGGATTTAATTGAATTCCTACCTGGAGCAGCTAATGCCAGGGAAGCACTAAGTGTGACTGAGAACTCAGACATCAGTTTGCTTTAGGAAGGGAATGCTACCATCCTAACAAAACGTACAGAGCTCAGGGACTGCAGGAATGTAACTCGTGTGGGCTGGAGGGTGTGGGGGACTGATGAAATTGGGGCCCTGTTCTGCTGCTTCTGGGGGATGGGGTCTGTGCTCTCAGGGGTTATGTCGCCTTCCTGTAGCGTGCTTTAATGTCTGTACATCTCGGTTCCTCAGCTGAAAAAGTAGAGATAGCAGCAGTTCCTTCCACCCAGTCTTGCTTGGTTTTCCTAATAGCATGCTATGTTCTTTTAGGAGCAGAGACTGTCTCTTATTATGTAAATGCACAGCACCCGGCACAGTTTGAATTTTCTGTGGTAACAGAACAGACCTTTTGCTCTGTACCTATCTAAGGAAATGTCAGCTTTCCTGATTTCTTTTAAAGTTTCCCAAATGATGCTTGGGTGCTAACGTATTATGCAGCTGCTGAGTCATGCCAGAAAATGAACAAAAAATGGGAGAGGGGAGAAGAGCAGGGAAGAAAAAACAAAGATGTTTCCTGGGGATACTGTAGCTGCTTTTCTATGAGCCATTTGGATCATCCTATAAAATTATTCAGAGAATGAAATCCTTAGCATTGTATTCATCAATATCTAAAAAAAAAATATTAGAAGGGATTGCATTATTTCCAATTAACATTTTTATTTCCATTCTGGGACCCTTCCTGGTTTCCCTTCCTGCCTTCTCCTATTCATACTATAGCATTTTTTTCTGTAATGCGGCAGGTAGGTAAATGAAGAATTTTTCTTTACTCAGTACAGCTCTCTGCATCAAACATTTAGCATGGAGTGTACAGCGTCTTCCCAAGACCTTCCCACAGCCAGGTACTGTGGAGTGATACTCTCATTTCTTATGGGGCTGTGTTTCTACTTGCTGTCTGAGTCCCTGTGCAGCCCGGCCCCAGTATTGCTATAGAAACATGAAGGTGGCAAGAGATGTGCTGGAATCTCTCTATCTGACTGAAAATAGCTCCCACCTACCCAGTGTGCTGGAGCCTGTAACAGCCTGACCTTTCTACTGGAGCCTCCTGTGCTTTGTAGCAGAGACACAATTAGCTCTCATTTGGCCCCGTTAAAACTCACTGCTGCAGCCAGCCATTGTGCTGCCAGCTGGATTCCTGAGATGGCTGCTTCAGGGGGTGGTAAATGAGGAGAGTGTGCTGGACCATATCCCAAGAGATACTGTCCTCCCTCCTGCTTGCTGAACACCTCTGACCTCAACCCGGGCATGGCAAAGATATGTCTCAGCCAGAGGATGTCAGAGGACAGAAAAAGGGACCAATCCCGTGTATGAGCTGCTCTCTGCACCCCTCCCCAGTAACAGCATGGGACCAATCCCACCTCCTCTTAAGGTGCCTGGATATGCCTGTGTATCTGCATACATTGGACTGGTAGCACTGCAGACCTTGCAGCAGAGAGCTGGTCCTTCTCAGGCCTCTAGGCTTGTCGACTGAATGCAACAGGTCTCACACTGCTGCCCATCACCATGGCATCAGGCATCACCCAAACGTAATAGCAGCATCCCTGCTGGATGCTCTGTAGCCAAAAGGAAAGAGGTCTGTCATTGAAACCTCTGGGGAAACAGCCCTTCAAAGGAAGTCTATGACTCCCGGGCCTTGGCAGGATTCAGGTCCCCCAGGCTTTGGATTGTGGCTCTCTGGGAATTGCAGCACTGTACCACTGGTAAAAAATACCTTGGTATTTCTGAGGCATATGTCAGACAACTGTGGGATCCAAGAGAGCCCTGTGCTAGTTTCTATTCCTAGGACAGCCTGAGTCATGGAACCTGTGAGACAGAGCCATATCATGCATCCCACCAAGGGCTTTCCTAAATCGGGATGACAAGCTCAGACTCAGAAAAAGAAGAGGCAGAACTTCACCATTGCCTCTTGTCCATTCACCAGCTGCTGCCTTCCATGAGGAGCAGGACTGGCACCATGAGAGTCAGCCCTTTTTCTCCCACACTCCCACCGTGGAGAAACACTGCTCTGAAATGCACTCTCCATCCCTGCATTCTCCTCTCTGTCACCTCAGAGATTCCTCTCAGTGCTGCCATGGCTCCTTTCAAACTCTTCCAGCTCCCCCCAAAGAGTACCGGGATCTCTGCCTTTGCAGCAGCTGTCCTCATCGCTCCTCCATCCTCGTAGCACCTCTAGTGTCCCCAGGCACAGCTCTGCACTGCTCCAAAACCTGCTTCCCTGCATGGGCTGGGCCAGCTGTGAGGTGAGTGTCTCATATAGCAGCAACAGCAGTAGCAGCATGGGCAGTCTAGGTTTAAATGTTTCCCCGAACCCTGAGAGCTAGACAAAATTTGGAGAAATTACAAACAGCCACCAGATTTAAGTCTGACACCCCATAAAGCTGGTTTTTATTTTCCTCTGGCTTTCAGAATCAGATGGATTTCTTCATCCATCTGCTAAAAGAGAGGGGAACATTCATGCCTGCCTCCAGTGTAATTTCTTTAGGGCCCAGTAATGCCAGCTCTCACAGGACTGCTTTCCTGTCCATGCCTTGGAAAGGAGGGGCAGGCAGGCACCAACACACAGAAGGACAGACAGTGTGTTCACAGAAACCTTGCTGCTTGAAGGCAGCAGGTGGAACATTTCATTAAAAGAAGACGACCTCTGTTTTGACATAATTTTGCCTCTTAAATTATTCAATTTTTTCTCAATGACAAGTCAATCTCTCTTTGAGCTGTAGGGATGCTTTTTTTGCCCCCTCCCCGACTGAAAGAACTGGAAAATTGGTGCAAGTATTTTTTCTTAAAAAAAAAAAGGAAAAAAAAGAGTTAACTTAAAAGCTTCTTAGCAGTGGAGACAAAAGATACTTTCCCCTCTCTTGCCCAATTCCCATTGCAATAGTCTGCAAGTGGACAATGCTTAGGGAGCCACAGCAAATGACCACAGCAATCACAGCATTAATCAGTAACTGACAGTAAAAACAGGCCAGCATTTATGACTGGCTCTATTCTGTGGGAATAGAGCTTTGACTTGTTATCTCCTGAAAATCCTCACTGTCAAATCCTGCCCTGTGTATTGTGAATGCTACCTTCTTTCTAAGCCAAATACTCACTGGACATGTTAGAGCAAGTTGGATGAGAGCTAATGAGGCTGGGATGATTTATTGAAACCAGCTTGCTTGTGTTTTCTCTCTCAGGCTGCTATAAACAAGGAGTAAATGCACTGACGTCACTGGTGTGAGTCTGATGTAAAGCCAGGGAAAGGAGTGGCAAGCACACAGCATAATCAGATGCTCTGGCTGCAGATCTGCTTGGCATCCCCTATTTGTTTCGCTTGTCTCAAAATAGGAATTGCCAGCACTTTCCTAAATGCAGTGAAAATTCCTTTTCTTCCAGTGTTGGGACTGTAAAATCTCCTTGAGCTTCCTCTGTTACCCTGCTTCTGAAACATCTTCTGAAATGCTCCTGGAAAAAGCGCATCGGTGAGCTCTCCCCCCTCTCCGGCAACAACAGTGCACCAGAGGGACCATTTCTCTTCTTTCTCTCCGCAGTGGAGATTTCCTAGACTGCTGCCCAGAGCTCTGTGCCTCCTCGCAGTGTTGCTGCTTTGCCCAAGGTCTGGAAGCATTTCCAGTTGCACCAGGGGCTGAATCCGCCACTTAGCAGTCCCTCTCTTAGACTTCCAGCAGGAACTTTAAGGAAGTAAAAATGGGGTTTGCAACTACAGCTATTTGAAGCGCCTCCAAGTCAGCTGGCTGGTGGCTTGTATAATTTATATTGCATGTGCAGCAGTAGTCCTCCTGGGAATCTTATTACTTTAAGTCCCTGATAGAGCCATTCTGACACATGCTCTGAGTAGGTGTTTTCTTTCACCACTTAATCTGCAAATGGTTGATCTCTTGTTCATATTTCAGCTGAGCTGTGATATAGTTGGACCTAGACAGACAGGGTCATCTTGGTGACTCAGTCCAGCAGAAACAGAAATGCATTATAAATTCTCTGCTGCTTGGTACTGCAGCCATCTTTGCACTGTGCACGTTTGGTACGTTGCACAACAGGAATCCATCTCTGTTTTCGGCTTTCAAGGTCTTTGGTAATATAAATAAATCATCTCATAAAATAGAAAAAAGAACAGAGAAAGAGTTTTCCTATAATGAAGACTCCAGTGGAATACTTCATCCTGAAACCTGCTCACTACCAGTCTGTGGCGGCCATCACAGAATTTCAATGGGAAAACAAATGATTTCTATTGGATCAGCGCGTCTGTCATTAAAAAGCGGCACTAAAAAGCTGGATTTCCAAATTAGTTGCTTAAAGAACCTTACAAAGTACTTAGATTGGAAGAAATTCACAGGAGGTAACAGCTTGTTTTATATGTCTCTGAAGCGCCATGTACATTCCTGGTGGCATATAAAGAATAAATAACAATATGCAGAGATAGAGAGCCTTAAGCACAAAACATGTATGCATATTTGCAGTAGAATACAGGGGGTCCATTCTTCAGAACCTGCCCCAAAGCAGCAGCATTAAAAGTGAGCATCAGGGGTTTTATAGCCATTACTCCTCTTTGGGTTTTTAAACAGTGGCTTGTCTCCCACCTCCTTTCCATCTGAGACAAGACCTGCTTCTGGTGGCTCCTGATGTGACACCCTTCCAACTGTAAAACAGCGAGCAAGCATTGCATCTCTCTTGCCTATGCCTCCACAAATAGTTGTATAGAGTCCGTTATAATAGAAACAATACCAGTATCTGCCCTACCTGCGTCATAAAACTATAGCATAGACTTTCATCAAACTTTCAACCCCAAAGCTTTTAACTCTGCAAAGGCCCAGGCTATGCCATTCTGGGCAAAAAGAGGAAGTGCAGCTGCCTGTGGTGGTAGTTTGCTGTCCCCTGTATACCATCCATGAGAGGGATGAAGCAGCCCCACAGTCTTGAGAAAGGGGTGGTTGTCTACTTTCTTTCTCTTCATACATTTTCTTCCTCTCAAAGCTGCCATTACCTCTTGTTCCAACATTATTGTCCCCGAGACCAAACTGCATTGTCAGTAAAAATTGTTTTAATAATTTTGTTGTGTGCAACCTAATTTCTGTTCTTTCCAGATAATGGAGATTGGAACTTAACAAAAACCCAAGTTTTCAATGCTCATACGTTCTTTCTTCATAGGGATTAGGCTCTTATTTAAATGGGGTTTTATTTGCCTNAAGTTATGCCTTGATTCTCGGCAGCATGAATCAACATGGGTTCCCTGACTCAAGAGAGCTGTACTGATTTACCTCTGCTGAAGATATGACCCTTTTTTCCCATGCAACTCTGCCTTTCTCTAAGCAGTTTCCAAATTACGACTCTACTTAAAGATAAAGAGGTTGATAGATCTCATGATTAACTCTACGGAAAGTAAGTAATTTTTGACTTGCAAAGGTACTTCAGTTTCCTTGGTTTGATGACTAGCTCATAAAGGCTCCTCCTCTGTGAAACTAGAACCTCAGCAAGAAAAATCAAGCACACTGAGCTCCAATGCGGGCATGGAAGTGAGAAGGCGGACATCCTGTTGTCCAGGTGAGTTCTGGGACAGTTGAACAAGAACCCAGCCAGGATCCTTGAGACCACAGTACATTTCTTATAAATTGTAGCAGGTTTCACTCCTCCCCTTTTCCCAATAACATCCTGTTAGCACCAGCTCCACTATTAAACCTGCCCTATTTACAGGGATGACATTAGGGCACATCCATTTGTATTTGAATTTGAAAAATCTCATATATTCAAGGGTTGTGGAGGTACCTCCTAAGAGACAGCAAGATTCACCATGACATTGAGGACTCTCAACTCCCCTTGACTTTAGTGGCTACAGGAAAATACAGCTGAGACACAAAATTATCAGGGAAAGAGACTGTACAGCTCTCCTCATGCAAAGGTATTTCCAGAAACTACAGGTGGAAAAAGCAAAACCAAGAAATGGTACTGAGCAGGCTTTATGTATTTATTTCACAGCAGCAGATGAGTCATAAGCTAATTAATAAAAGCCCTTAGATGCAACAGCTTCATGTTTAGCAAACTCATCTGCATTTCTTTTGCCACTCTGCATCAAAGCCAAGTGACCCCTGGGGCTGTTCCACAACCAGCTTCTTATATCTGCATCCAAAATCTGATCCTTTGAAGAAGGACTTTCTAAGAGGGCTCCTTTAACTTACAAGACCTAGTTCAATGTGGTGCTGCTCCTCCCCCAGTATGCTAATATTAACTTTTGTGTGGAGAAATTTCTGGAGATAGGTGACCTGCACTCTTATTTTAAATGTTTGGATTTTTTTTTTTTTTTTTTTTTTAAACNTTTTTTTTTTTGCAAGAGACCACCTATCATGGTGTGACTGTTCACGCTTCATTGGCATTATTACTATTTGTCCTTCTGTTTGTTGTTTTATGTTTCATTTTCCCCTCCTCTCTTGGTTTTAAAATGCCCTTTGGTGAGTTCGGCTAGTGTTCAACTTCATTTATTCCTACAGTTGCAAAACCTGTGTTTGAAGCCAGGCAGGAATACCTTCACTCCATGGTCCAGTAACAAGCTCTATCCAAATGCTGCCGCCTGGAGAGTATTCTTTTTAAGGAAAGATATACACCGTCTGAATTGACCAGGTGTTTTAAAGTTTGATGGATTTAAATCTTAGCTTCCACAGATTTAATCTTCTGTTAGAATCCTGTTTTTATTCAGCCCTGTAATGCCCCATACTTGAGGATGATTTATCATTTCCTAGTAAATATGTAGCAGAATTTGCTCCTTTCACAATTTCCTGACCTATGCTGCAATTAAACCAAAGACTTGGGCAGATGTCTGGGAACAACTTGTATTCCAGGCCTCACCAGTGGTGCTGCTTTACATTTTGATCTGCGTAGACAGTCCACACTGAATTCAGCCATGCCAGAAACTGGAGCTGCCAATTGCAATTTTTGGCTGGGGCGATCACGCAACTTTCAGACATATGTTAAATTAAATTTGAAAATTAGCATTATTGGTCCCAATATAAACAGAAGGAGAGAGAACAGGCTTTGCATTTTCTGCTTCATGGGGTTTGAGGTAGTAAGAAAATATTCCAACATATGATTGTTTACCAGAGTAGCATTCCCAACATCTAACATACTCCAGATTTTTTTAAAGCATTTGTAATAACAATGGTCTAGATCTATATCTTAGAGAAGCCAAAGAGTCTTTCAGTTGGATTCTACTGAGCCATATCCATAGCAAGCATAAAGTGGCCTAGCTCCAAAAAAATTAGCAGAGCTGCAAGCATTGACACCAACTAAGGATCTGGCCATATGTGGATTTGGATGAATATTTTGACTTTGTTTTCCAGGCATCATGCAAAACATTGGCAAATTGGCAACATTTGTATTTAAAAGGCAGTTAAAATAGTAACTGTATTTATATATCCATGTATAGAAAAATAGATGCGGAGTGGGAGGAGAGAGCCTAGTGGATGTGATCTTTAGGAATGAAGAAGCAAAAATTCAGTTTTAGGGCAGCAACAGATTCCCTTTGCAACCTCCTATACTTAAATTCCAGCCCATTTCTTTGCAGACCTTGGATTCCTCTAGACACTTGTTTTTTTGTTTAGAACAAGTAATACAGTGATTCTTAAAGAAAGGCCAAGTGGCTTTTAAGCCACGTATTTTTTTTTTATTAACATGAAGGTCCACGCATTTTAGTAACTTGTCTTAATACATCAATTAAAGAATTGGTTTGCTGCTAAGTTTTGCACAAAGAACCCAAACAAAGTATAAATCACTCAGTCTCAGGAAGAGTGAAATTTCTCTGAGGTACTCGCATATTCTCTCCAGTTAAAAAAAGAAAAAAAGAAAAAAGTAGTAGGAGAAAAGCAAAACCATCTTTGTCCTGGCTCAAAGAGGAACTGGAGTATTTTGGCAACACACTATTCCAGGCAGCCAAGTTGGTGATTTCAGTCTTGCCTGTCCTCTATTTTTGTTCCTTCATTTATACTGATAGAGCACAGGAATCAACTGTGTTCCCTACTTGCCTCCTCAGACTCTGTTGCTATCCCTGCCTGCCTGAGGATACAAACTTGCAGAGAAAAGACCACAACAGGTGACATGACTTGTCTCATTTCAAGAGGTGCTGCAGAAGCAGGCAAAATCACAAGCGAGATGTTGTATTGGGTTTGTGTGGCAAGGTTTTGCTAGCAGGGGGAGCTATAGGGGTGGCTTCTGTGAGAAGTGGCTAGAAGTTTCCCCTATGTCCAACAGAGCCAATGCCATTGCTGGCCAAGGCCAAGGCCAAGCCCATCAGTGATGGTGGTAGCGCTTCTGTCATAACTTATTTAAGAAGGGGGAACCCCCCCCCCCCCGGCAACTGCAAGTGG
>VYZV01016386.1:83135-109174 GCA_013401275.1 Pandion haliaetus
GAGATTCCCCTGCAGCCTGTGGTGAAGACCATGGTGAGGCAGGCTGTCCCCCTGTAGCCCACGGAGGTCCACGGTGGAGCAGGTATCTACCTGCAGCCTGTGGGGGACCCCATGCCAGAGCAGGTAGATGCCCGAAGGAGGCTGTGACCCCGTGGGAAGCCTGTGCTGGAGCAGGCTCCTGGCAGGACCCATGGACCCATGGGGAGAGGAGCCCATGGAGCAGGTTTTCTGGCAGGACTTGTGACCCCGCAGGGGACCCACGCTGGAGCAGTCTGTGCCTGAAGGACTGCATGCCGTGGAATGGACCCACACCGGAGCAGTTCATGAAAGACTGTCTTCCATGGGAGGGACCCCACACTGGAGCAGGGGGAAGAGTGAGGAGTCCTCCCCCTGAGGAGGAAGCAGTGGCAGAGACAACATGGGATGAACTCACCTCAACCCCTGTTCCCTGTCCCCCTGTGCTGCTGGAGGGGAGGATGTAGAGAAGTCAGGAGTGGAGTTGAGCCCAGGAGGAAGGGAGGGTTGGGGGGGGAAGGTGTTCTAAAATTTGGTATTATTTCTTATCACCCTACTCTGATTTGATTGGTAATAAATTAAACTAATTTCCCCGAGTCTGTTTTGCCCATGACATTAATTGGTGACTGAACTCTCCCTGCCCTTATCTCAACGCATGAGCCTTTCATTATATTTTCTGTCCCCTGTCCAGCTGAGGAGGGGAGTGATAGACTGGCTTTGGTGGGCACCTGGCATCCAGCCAGGGTCAACCCACCACAGATGGGCAAATATTTACTTTAGGTTTGTGTGTATGGAGCCTGATATGAATCTCCACACAAAGCCAGCTATTTATCAAGTAAAAAACTATCCCATTATGAGTTCCTACTCCAGAACCAATATTTGATTTTAATATTATGTGTACAGGCACTTATAAAATAAACAGGCCTGTTTGCATTGGTATCTAGGCTCTTGGAGACAGTAAATCAGATACACTGTTTTGCTCATTTTTCCCTTTCCAGTGCAAGACCATACAAAACTTTTGGGAAGAGAATAAGAATTGAACGAACAAGTACAAATCTTTATTTCAAGGCTGAGAAAGATGAAGCTGGGCATTTATGAGGAGGCCTCTGGCTTACATGAGTCATATAGGCAAAGTAGTTGCCATTGCTTTTACCAGAAAAGACAATTGATTTAACCTGCATTTACCTCAGCTGGCACCCCCATGTGAAGAGTACTTGTTTCAATAAAATTTCCTCTTTCTGGACTGCAGTGCCTATACCCAAAGAAAGAAGCATAGAATCGAATAGACTATTTCAGTTGGAAGGGACCTACAACAATCATCTAGTCCAACTGCCTGACCAATTCAGGGCTGACCAAAAGTTAAAGCATGTTATTAAGGGCATTGCTCAAATGCCTCTCAAACATGGACAGGCTTGGGGCATCGATCGCCTCTCTAGGAAGCCTGTTCCAGTGTTTGACCACCCTCTCAGTGAAGAAATGCTTCCTAATGTCCAGTCTGAACCTCCCCTGAGGCAGCTTTGAGCCACTCTTGCGTGTCCGATCACTGGATCCCGAGGGAGGAGAGCTCAGCACCTCCCTCTCCACATCCCCTCCTCAGGAAGCTGTAGAGAGGATGAGGTGACCCCTCAGGCTCCTTTTCTCCAAACTAGACGAGTCCAAAGTCCTCAGGCGCTCCTCACAGGACATTCCCCCCAGCCCTTTCACCAGCTTTGTTGCTTTGTTGCTCCCCTCTGGACGCACTCAAGGACCTTCACATTCTTCATATTGAGCCTGCTGCTGACCAGCACCCCCAGATCCCTTTCTGCAGGGCTGCTCTCCAGCCACTCCTCTCCCAATTTATACTGGTGCCCAAAGTTACTCTTTTACATATAGTGCAACACCTCCACCTCACCTGCTTTGCCTATCCCTCCTGAGCAGCCTGTACCCCTTCACCCCAGCACTCCAACCGCTGGACTCATTCCACCAAGTCTCACTAATGCAAATGATATCATAGCTCTGGGAGCTGACCAACACTTCCAGTTCATCCTGTTTGTTTCTCATACTGCATATGTTGGTGCACAGGCATTTCAGGTATGCTCCTGAGCTCTCCATGCTCCCAGGAGCAGTGTGAATATTGCCACCCTCAGGCAATGCCACGCCAGCCCTTGGCTTACCTACCGCAATCCTGTTGGTATCCCCTTCCCCTGTCAACCCTACTTTAACGCTCTCTCAGTCAGTCCCACCAGCTTATGCCCAAAGACGCATCTTCACCATCTCCCCAGGCGCCAGCATACCTTGTGTCTCAAAGGCTCTTCCGTGGCTTAAAATCCCAAAGTTTTGGCAGAGGCGCCAGTCCTGGAGCCAGATATCGATATCCTTTCCACCTCTAGGAATATCCCTTCACGCATCCAACAGCCAGAAACCTGGGTGGTCGTGTGCAGGGACAGGAGCTCGCTCTGTGTGGCAGCACTGGTTCTAACCGGTGCTAGAAGCTCAGGGAAGCAGAGGACACTGCTTTTTTTAGAGGATGGTCACCACGCTGCCCGCTGGGAAATACGTCCATCGCAATCAGCTGGGCTGATTGCTTTCGCCTGCTTAAATCTCCCGCGCGCCCGGTGCGGGCTCCGCCCCTTGCTGTCTCATCCAATCAGCGGGTCAGTCGCTCGGGAACGCCCCCTGATCAGCCAAGCCGCTACGTGCCCGTGTGTGTCCCGCTGGCGGTGCTCCTCGACCTGCTCCGGCCTTCGCTGTGATCGAAGCAAACCGAAGACAACCTGTGAACGGCGGTTCAATGACACGTTTCTTCATAAAATTTGCTTTTCACATCAACTTCGGCTCCATTCCACGTAGCTGGATTCAGCATCAGCTGATTGCTTTCCACTCCCTGCGTACTCTCCTTCCCAGTACTGCAGCAAGAGAGTATTCTTCCTCTGCTTGCTTCCCATGTATTTCTTGCTGCCTGGCTGAGGGAACTACAGATGCTCCGGAATGTGTTATTGTGCAGAGTCAGTGCTAAAGCTTTAAAGGTCATACATAAGAGGCATGTTTCCAAAAAGCCTCTCCAAACAGATGCTTTGAACCAGGCAGCTCTGATGCTGCAAGCCTTTGCCTCTGTAAATGACCATGATCCAGGATAATTTTGCTCCTAAGACCTTCTTCCGAGTTCTTTTACAGCTTCATGAATCTGAAATAACCCTTTCAAGCTGATGGGTTTGCTCTCGTGCAGATCAGAATCCCAGGGAGAATCTAGCGTGTAATTTTCATTTCTTCCACAGACTCCACTTGCAGTTTATCATTTGCATCTGTAGATTACAAGGCTCACTGCAGTCTGGACAGATGTTTTAAAATATAGAAAGGGTATGAGAGGAATAATCCAGCCACGTCCTGCTGGACTTAGTGTCTCCTCTGTGTCATTCCTGTTTCACTCCCTGGGTCCCTCAGGGAAACTAATCAAATTCGGTTTGTTTTGACTAGACAAATGTTTCTTTCCCAGCAGTTTGAACTGCACTATTAGGAAGCCTGTTTAGAACCCTAATTAAGGTTTCTGCCACTTAAATCAAGTCGAACACCATGCAGAGTACTGAGTAATAAGACCCGGTTCTCCATAGCAGCTTTTTTTTTTTTCTTCTACATAAAGGAAAATAAATTACATTCGTGCAACTCTCCAATCTGCTGTGTGTTTTCCAGCAGTGGTCTCTGATGTAAATTCTCAGGTTTGAGGTCTTGCCTTTTCTGTGCCAGGGGACAGAAGAAGGGGAGGGAGGGAGACATATTGCCTCCTGCATACTGAGATGAGAAACTTGAAAGAGGAATGTCCTCATTTACATGCCAGAAAGGCTGTAACAGGTGTGACCTGGTAAAGCCCTCCTTGCTACCTAAAGCTCCCATTCAACCTGCAAAACTTAACATGCCATCTGTATTCCAACCCCTCCTTTGGATGCTCTTGCTGCAGGGATGTCCTTGCTGTCTTCTCGCTGCTCTACAAGGTGGTGCTCAGAATATGATAAAGGTCACTCTGCTGTTGCCATGATGGAGGCGTATTGTTCAGCTGACTTCATAATTTCATTTCTTCTTTTGGTGGCTTGGGAGGAATTATCTTCTCTTAGCTTTTATCTTTCTGGAAAGCAGCAGGTGTTTTCAGTGTCTGTAATTCTTTAGGATATATTCATTTGTTGCTTCACCTGTAGCTACTACTTAGTAGTACACCTGCTTATATTATGGCTGGGGTGTGCTGATCTCCATCTGTTTTTATTTCCAGATATCATTCCACTTCCATATGTAAAGAAGAGCCAGTAAATCTCATTTCATCAGAGTGTATTCATAATGAATTCACATCCAAGCCTCTTTACAGACTTTTGGCTTTAGTTACTGCGTTTACACCTCCAAATAGGTAACATTTTTTCTCTTGCTCAAGAGTAATGTTGTTTTCAAAGGATGTTAGAGCTCGATAAGATAACTGTAATAGTGCCTAGGAGAACTATTCAGTGAACCAAAGCTGGGCTGTGGATTCCCATCTGTAGCCTATCCTGTGCCTTGCACAAGAAACCACTCTCTTTCTTCAGTGTGCCTATATTTCTTTAGTGTCATGGTGTTGTAACTGAACTATTGCTTATTCCCATGCTCTAGTAAGCAAGTCTTTTTTGGTGAAGCATTTCCCAGGTCTCCAGTATTCAGCTCGTGGGCTGCAGCTGGTACTGACTTTTCATTTTTCCTATTGGTTTCTTTGCAAACTTCAGCATCTCTTTAGGCCTTCTCCGAACAATGTAAGTGGGTCGATGAGAACTAAACTCTCCAAACACCAGTGCCCTAATTAACGTTCAAAATTAAAGTGCTAATTGTGAAATGGCGTGTGATTCCTCTATCTCCATTCAAAAGCCCTTTATCAGTGTGCTTGAGGCGTGGTTTTGCTTTGTTTTGAGGCTGCAAAGGGGGATTGCATGAACCTAATAAAATACAGAACCATGTTGGGGGTACCAACACGTGCTGTGACATCGCAGACCTTAGTAGGTCAAATGCCCCAATAGTGTTACGCAAGGGAAAATTATGCCTTTCACTGGCTCAGCTGCAGACTGACCAGCACCTCTGCTCCAGCCTTGGCCAACTGAGGCACAGTCAAATATTACCAGTCCAAGGTGCCTTCAGGTGCTCATTTCTGGAGCAATGAGTGTCACCGGTAGGCTTTGAAACCCAAATACCAAGCAGTGAAGTACTAGCTGCTTGACTGCATGACTTCGGAATGGTGGGAGAGCTACTCTCCTTGAATTCACTGTATGAGAGCAATGCAATTGCTTTCAAGTCTTGGAAACACTGAGGCTAGGAATTTATGGTCCTTTCCTCTTGCACCAGCTAGACATGAAGACTGGTTTTCCCAATGACTCATCGAGTGTTTTGTATCATTTAAGGCTTTCAGAGATAAATAATCCATGACATCATCTAACAAAGAAAGCAACTGTAAATGAAAATCAATTGTGCATGGCACCTATTTGGAACAGAAAACCTTTGGTGGCATATATTGAGTTACATTCATTGTTTTAGACCTTTTTTGGCTGATACTTGGTGCCATAGAATTCCAGAGCATGAAATAATTTCTTCATGTGGTGTGTTAGTCAGGGATATCAGAGACTTCTGCATCAGCAGGACAATATACTGCATTTCCCTGTGAGTCATCAAGCCTATTCCCAGCTTTGGGCTGTGACTTGTGTGACCTTGAGGAAATCATTCTGCCTTTCTCTGCTATCCTATCCCTCACCCAGCTATTTTGCCCTTCTGGCTGTTTGTGGCAGGGCCTTTTCTTACACTTTACCCATAAATCATCTAGCACCGCAGGACTAACCCTTGTTTGGCTCTAGACCTCTTTTATAGGCTTCTGGAGAATACGAACAATAACATCAAGGTATCGAATAGCAGCACAGACACAATAACAGTGAGATCTGCTTGAAAACAAGAGATACCTCCACAGCAAAGCCCTGCTTTGTGAGCTGTTAAATTAGATTAGTCTTTGGAGAATAATGAAAGAAATCCAAAGTATTGTGGGTCCTTTCCAGCGCCTTACACTGTGCGCCCAATAAGTTGCTATCTCATCACAAAGGAGCTGATCTTTGGATCATCCTGGTTCAGAGTACCCTCTCCCCTATCACAATTTCCAGGAACTCAAGAGAGAGGCCTTGCTGCTTATAAATCAGAAATATTTGGTATGAAAGCATGTTCCTAAAGAATAAGGACCATAACCTCAGATGTAAAACAGCTGAATAGTACAGTCCCAGGCTCCTGAGAGCCTCTCTGCCCCAGCCCATCACTTATTCCTTTGAACAAAGGAACAGCCGCTTCCTAGGAGTTTTGGCACAAGCCTGCCTTGTCCTGGCACTGTAGGACTTTGCTTACATTCATTAGTGCTGTATTGCATTTGCATAAGCAATGTCTTAACAAGCACGGCCCTTTATCACTGTGATTCATGGAAATGACACAGTGGATGGTTGTGCTAACTTTGCCTTGAAATTAGGATGATTTATTCATTAGGGGGGGGTTCGCTATGAAGTCGTTGCCATTGCTGTTATGTCTGCATATAATTAGAAACAAGGGTTGTATAAGAGAGGTACAGAGTAGGATGAAAGGCTCCTCGGGTCCTCCCTTGTCCGTACTCTTCAAAGTGTGCAAGTAGAGGACAGGAGAAGAGCAAAGCATGGTTCAGATGCACTGACAAAAATTTGGGGGCACAGAGTAGATCATTAAGAATTCTTGTGGTATCTGCTCTAATCTCATTAGTTGTGATGGATTCTGATTGTGTCCATGTTGTAATTTCCATTGCTGTTCAGCTTTAGTCCACTTAACGTCCACTTTCTGTGGAGTGTTTCCAAGCAATTGGTATTCTCATCTTTTATCTGAGGGGTCATGGGTTACAGTGCATTACTGAGAAAGATGGGCTGGAAGGAGAGAGAGGGGGGCCAGCATCTCTTCTGCAGAGAAAGAGGGTAAAACACAACTCAGCTTACTACAGAGAAGGTAATGTGCTGATGTCCCACCCGCTGAGCTCTACAAGGGTGACCTGTAGATTCATACCCTATCTTTTTCACATTAAATCCTAGCTCCATCTTCTAGTTTCTTTGAAAGACTGCTGTGGGAGAACGACCTCAAAGCAATACAGTGCAAGAGGCTTACTTCCATGTCTTTAGCTCAAATTCAAGTTGTGCCTTGTGGAACTGGGCTTTGAATATCCAGACCAGGGTGGTGGTGGGATGCATAACAGAGCCCTACGTGGTCCCAGAACACAGGAAACTGTGTTTAATAGAGACACAGCTCAGTTAATGCACTCCCTGAGCTACCCATGCTTTGGTCTTCCGTATTGGACACAGAAATGCCCACTGACTTTCTCTAGTCCCTCTGCTTCTGAAGCAGGCCTTGGGTGAGTTCCCAAAGGCATGATGTTGGCAGAAACCAGCAGCACTGTCTGGCTCAGGGAAGCCGTAAGATTATTGCCACTCACATGCTAAAGCAGCCTGGAAATGCCTCCTACCCATCTGCAAACAGCAGATATCTCACCCCCTCTTCAATGCTGAGGGATCTGTGGTGGTGTTGAAGCAGCAGTGACGCCTGGCTGCATGAGCCTGTCTTGGATGACACTTCCAATCTCATCACTTATTCACTCCTAGGGAGCCATGGGGTGATGCACGCACTTCTTTTTATCGCCCAGTGACATTAGAAATACATGCCATGGTCTGCACCTAAAAATCCCCGGGGAGGAGATGGTGAGCAGGCATCCACCTTGACCTCAGCAATGCCTGAAAATGCCAAGCTTTTATTCAAGGCTCTAAATAATTAGCAAGCCCATGTGTTGCAGGTTTTTCCTCACTTTTGGAGTTCGAGCTGATGCCCTGTTTTCTCCCCAGACTGTGTAGGGGGGTGGTGGAGAACACAGGTTTCCTGAGGACAGCCTGGGTATGTTAAAGAGAGGTGATAATAAACAAAAGGAAAGAGAACAGGAGACTTCTGCACACTTTCTCTGATCATTCCCTTCACTTTTGTTCCTTTCAGGCACTAGCTCAACTGAGCAAAGCCAAAGGCATGGTGTCATGTCGAGCATATTACCTTTGTGGACATCATGCAAGTGCTCCCATGCTGAGCAGGGCAGGATGCTAAGCAGGGCTCCCACCAGACTCCACCCACCCCTGCAGCCATTTAAAGACAAAAAACTCTATTTTCAGTAATGTGGATGGCACGGAGGGGGAGGTTGGGGAGGGAATGAGGAGAGAGGCCTGTTTTCAGATGACTGGTGCGTGCACAGGAGCTTCCTACAAGCATCAGTAAATCACCTGCACACCACTGGCAGTGACTCCTGCCAGGGCCAGAAAAGACTGTACTGCAGTTCCCCATGCCATCTCATTGGGCAGGGGGTGAATGATGATTTTCGCAGTGTGCATAATCGTACTGTGGGACATGTTACCTGAAACATCAGCTATTGTCTCCTATCAAGGGACCCCAGCCTGGCCTGATCTTTGCTCTGAACTACTACAGTGACTAGATCCTGGGAAGAGCAGTGTACCGCCAACTTCTGATAGTGTTTTGCTATCAGAAAGGAACAGCTTGCCAGGAGTATTTTAAAACGTCTGTTGGTGGAGAGGTTAAACCCAAATGTTCTTCACATCTTCTCATTCAGTAATAAATTGTGTTGCTCTGCCAAATGCTCAGTCTGTTTCAGGGACAAAGTGTGAATAGTGCCATCAAAATGCAGCCTGACCCCTTTGTGTGCCAAAACACATTTATTTCTCTCCCAAGATATGGTTACAATTTGACAGGAGAAAGTAAAACATTTCCTTCTCTTTCAGAGAAGAGTTTTACAAGATGTTTAAAATTATTTTTTGCTCAAAGTGCTAACCAGCAGAGTTTCAGAAGCTGGCCTGAGTCTGGCAGTGTGCAACTCCACGGAAGTGGAGCAGTGGAAGCCTCTCCCTGCACTTGCAAAAACACAGATTGAAAATAATTTCCATGCTCTCTCTGTCTTTGGCAAGACAGTTTGCTTATTTCTCCCTCACGTGAATCCTTCTGGCATTGAAGAGGAAGCACACTGCCTCCTTGATCTGTGAAGCTTTCTCACAGAAGGGGTCAGGGGATTGAGTTTGCCAGAAAAACAGCTTTGGGAAGTGCCTGCTAATCTCAGCTCCTGCTGTGCCGGGGCAGCACGAGCAATTGCTGGCCACATGTTCCAGGCTTGCAGTGAAGACATCAGACTGCATATGCCACGTATATCCCAGGAGATTTGTCACACCGTCACGCGGTGGAGTTTCCTTGGGAACCATCTTTTGACCTGGGGAAACCCTCACAGCTTTCCTTGTGTTAATTCTTCGTTCATTCCCAGACCGCTCCGCGTCTCTCTGGCAAAGTACGTCATACTTTCCCGAGCAGCTCATGAAGCCAGTGAATTCTTGTATCCATAACCTCAGCCAAGTCCTTCAGCAGCCCTCAGGAAAGCTAGTCCAGCCACATCTCCATGCAAAGGGTTCCTCACCCAGCGAGCCATTCTGCAACTGCCTCTGCAAACTGCAATCTAATTTCTTTTTCCTGGTGAGCTCTGCTGTTGTTTAATGCCACCATGTGTCTTAACAGAATTAAGCAATGTTTCTAGGCATCTATCAGATGATATTGCCAGCAGGTATTGCAAATATTTTAGACATAAAGCAACCCACACAAGCAACAAGGTTACCTAAAACTTCCATTAAACCATAAGGAAGCAAACACAGCCCTCGAAATTGCGTGCAATCTACAGAACAGCAAACTAATCAACGTCACTTGAATGTGACTGAACTATATGAATCTCTGTCATATTTGGTTTGTGTACAGGACGGTAATGAAAATTGATTCAGTTTCTTCACACAAATAGGCTTTGTTTATTTTAATAAGATAGATTTTTTTGTACATCCGTCCCCCAATTGAAGAGATGAAAGTACAGATGTGAAAGACTGACTTTTCTCAAAGCTACTGCAAAACTCCTCCAGCAATCCCATTATTAGGAAAAAGCAGAATTTGTAAATAACAGCTCAAGTGTTCTGTTTGACTGCAGAATTCAAGATTTTGGAATTGTTATTTAAAAGTATTTAAATACCTAAGAATTCAGCTAAGTCTTAGGTGAGTTTTTCACAGGCAACTCTGGGAATTAGGTATCTCACTGTACCTAAATGTGTTTACAAAAATTTGACCCCTCAGGCCCAATTAATTTTGACTGAGCTTAACACAGGATGGAAAGTCTCTTTAAAGGCACTGGCCTGCACTGACTCCTGTTATCTCTGAACTGCCTTTGAGGTTTTGTCACTTGGGTAACCAGACACCGTGCAAGGAAATTATTTTTCTGGCATGGGATGAGGTAGTGAGAAGGCTTAATACTGACACCTTATGATGAAGCCCACAATAGCTATGAGACTGTTGTCCGCTGTGGCTCTCCATCCAAAACTTACTGGTGGCCTAGACAGAAATATCTGGTTCTGAGCCTGAAATTGTGAGTGAAGTTACTGTGTGCCTGGATGGACTGGTTTGCTTGAAGTGATGCAGACACAGGTGAAACTGCATTTTTTTTCTCCTTTTTTTTCTCAGGGCCAAAAAAAAAAAAAAAGACAGAAATGGATGTGTACCCCCTCAAGCAGTTGATAGCAGCTGAGCTACTTAGATGCTGGCTGATGATATGCTTGCTTTTCCACCCTTCCCGGGATGTTGTGTCAAGGCATCCCATGAAGAATTGCACCTTAGGAAGAAGATCATGTCCAGATGTTTCCCTGGCCTCTTTACACTGTTCTAATGTAAAAGGAGGCTTAGGAGGTAATCAGGGCCAGGATAATCAAAATGGGTCACTCCCTAGTGGTGGGAAATGCCAGGGGAATATTTTACACAGTGCCTCTGGAAGAAGGGGTTGCATTTTTTTTTTTCCATTTACTTGCCTTCCCTTTTGTGCCCTCCATGGACAGCACAGCCTAATCAGCACTTTAAGGCCATGGAAATATTATTGTTGAGGAAACCCCTGAAATTCTTATTTCCCAGGCCTAGGAAGGCTGCTCATCCAAAGGTGTGAGCAGGCAGGGTGACCTGGTTTTTTTTTGGTTTTTTTTTTTTTGCAGGTCTGCCAGGGCTGGCTGACAGCTCCTACTGCCTGTGCTGACACAGATCTGCAGATGATGAAGCAGCTCTTTTGCTAGCTTTGGGGAGTGTGTCGGGGGAAAAAACAACCATTTACCCTCTAGGTAGACATGCCAGGTGGATTCTTAACGTGCAGTAGCTGTTTATAGTTGTGTCTGTAAGGCACTGCTGCTGGGGTGAGGCAAAAAAGACAATCCTCAAGTTCTAAGATGAAACTTTTACCCCTCAGGTCCTGTCCTTTCGCTGGTGTCACTCAGAAACAACTCCAGTGGCACATGCTGTTTGGTGACCTGAGCCAGGCAGATGCTTCTCTCACCGCACTGAATCTGGCTCATTCATCCAGATCAGTGGCTGCCTGAACCAACTCGGGAACAGATGATGATGGGGGAAGGGTGGGCACGTCTCCTGCCTGAAGCCTCAGCATGAAGCAGGTTTTCTGCATGCTCTGTTTCTTGTGAGCGAGCCAGAAATCCTAGTGTATTAACCCATGTCTGACACATGGTAAAGGCTCAGCGTTGCTCCTTCATTAACGGGGATGTGGCCACTGGGACAGGGACCAGCAACAGCTTCAGCCTGTGCTCATCTCATCAGCAATTCCTGATGAGTTCAGAAAGTAACTCCTGGTGAAGCACGTTATTGTATCTTCTTGGCAGCTGTCTAATCCATAGGTGTCAGAGGAGACGAAATAAACTTGCTTACTACAGATTGGCCTGTCTCTCTTTACTGTATCTCCAGGTGATGGATGAGTGCTACCTGTGATCTTTGAGTAGCAGTTGTGTCTTTCAGAGGCCTAACTACAGCCAGGAACTGTAAATGCTGCCTTGCTTCACTGACAGAGCAACGAAGAAGCAATAATCTTTGCCTCCTGCCCTGTCTTCACGGGACAAAAGAGAGTCAGAAATACAGCAGTTCCCAGGTCCATCAGCTGGTTTGCATTGTGAATGGATAGGCCCTGTAGCAAAGGATGATGCCTTTAGAGCTGGAAGGGGCAGACTGATGCCCCATTCCAGAACTGGGTGCCTAATCCTCTTGCATGACACCTCTGTTAATTAAGCCAGCAGAATCTGCAGCTGTCCTGCCAACTGGCTTCCCTGGAGATCTCACTGGCTTCTGCTGATGGGCCACTGAGTGGAGCGAAGAAAGCATTTGTTTTCATTATTGCTGGTAACAGAGTTCTTGCAAGACAGGAAGAGTTGGACCATGGAAGCAGCAGAGCTTGAGAGACATGCCTGGAGGATTAGCAGAAGGCTCTGGGGAGTGAAAAAAAGAGATAAGAGTTGGAGAAGAAAGAAAAAAACAGGAATCAGTGTAGATTGATCTTTATCCTTCCCTTTGCTGATCGAACACTGATGCATGCTGTGTATTAGAAAGAATGCAGAGATTAAGCATGACTGCCTAGCCAGGATGCAGAGCAGAGATATTTCAGTATGCAGGTGTTGTTGCTGAGCTTTCTCAGTCCTCACTTGTTGCCTTAAAAGAAGCCATTCTCCTTTGCATTTTATGCCATGTAAAATGCTGCTCTTCCGCTTCTGAAGCATGTTAGACTGACTCAGTGCTAGAAGAAACACTAATGCAAACATATACCCTTTTGGAAGGTATGCGTGTGTGCACACTGTCAGGCTGATCATATGTCTGATGGATGATGGCTGTAAGGGGATGTTTGGGTATGTGTGGGCTGTGTGTGAAGGAGAGAGGGAAGTGGCACTTGCAAAATGGTGGCATTAAGGGTAAAAATACTTCAGCAGTAACTATTAACCCTGAGGAAGGATTATTATAAAGTCCCATCAAATTGCTGGGATCCAAATTGCCCTGAATGCATGTGTCACGTGGGTCACATTTTGGACTATTGGCCAGACATAATCACTCCTTTCTTGACTGCTTTCTCAACACTGCTCTTCCAAAAAAAATGTATTCATGTGCCCAGACTAGAACAGGCAGGGGCTGCAGCCAGGCAAGTAATGAAAAAAGTATTCTTTTTTGTTTAAAAGAAAATCATTTGGATCAGGTAACTGAAGGTTGTGTACTGCTGATTTCCATAGCCACAGGTAGCAAAACAGAGAGAAAGCAAAACAAAAGTAATTGAAATTCTAGGTTTGGCATCAAAGAAGATAGCAAGATAAAAGCTACACCAAAAATGGGGACAAAGGCAGAAAAAATGGGGCAGAAAAACTGAAAGAATAAAAAAACCACTGGCCTTTCCTTTTTCTCTGTTGAACTTATGGCTTTTTGATTGGGAAAAGCACCAGTACCAGGTGGGTATCATAGCTCATTAGACATATTTTCCATATTTCCTAATGCTACAAAGAGAAATGAGGACCTTTTGTACTGCAGGCTGTGTGTATGCATGAAGCTAGATAGTTCCTGCACTCTCAACACACAGGACAGACAACAGAAAGAGCATGATTCTCACTTTATAAATGAAATGCTAGAGGCACAGAGATTTTTAAGTAATAGATCTTAAAAGGAGTCTGCAGCAGATCTATGGATCAAACCACAACTTTCTCAGCAATTGCCCAATGCTTTCCCAGACAGACTCTTCCTCTGTGCTCAAGTGTATACCTGAGACCTGTTGCAATGTGTCGCAGGCTTGTGTTGAGGGGAAGGGAGGAGTCCAGCAGCAGCAGGCCCTCCCTAGATGCCATCAAAAAGGACCTGAAGGGAACAGGAATACTTGCCAGATTTCCGCTTAGTCTTGCAGTGCCTGAACACCAGAGCTGCTGTTTCCAAGTTGCCTGACGCATCTTGGAGCACATCCTGAAGCCCAGGGACATACAAAATTTGTGTTCACACATGGGTGAATGCACAAGGTGCAGAAGCCAGCTAGCTCCAAATAGCCCCTCTCACCTGTGCTCTGCATCTTGTGCCATCATTTACTGCAGTTTAAGGCACACTTTGTGCCACCTTCGGCATTTCTCCATTTATATTCTTATTAATTACTTGTACTATGTTTGTGTCTGTTGGTCCTGACTGATATAAAAGCAATACAGTCAGCCTAAGCTCTAGACTGATCTCATAATTTGACAGCAATACAAACCCATGACTGATCTGGATCGAGTAGTATACAGATGCCAAAGCTGTGACCCCAAGTGCCTTCATTAGGAATGTGGTTACTTGAATTTCCCTCTCTTGTCAGTGGAGACAAAGACAAAAAGCACCTCCAGAAAAAAGCTCTTCCTTGCAAGTCTAGAGCGAACTCAGTTCAATGCCTAGGTTAGGAAGAAAAAAAAAATCCTCTAACACTGGAATCAAAGAATTATGGCAGGCAGAGTCACTGGAACATCTTAAAAAGCATAGCTCTTGGCTCTGGTGCGTGAAGTGAAGCCTTGTTTCTTTCTATTTAGAGCACAAGTGTTCATTTGCTGCAATTCCCTTTTGCTGTGATTTAATTGCTTGTTTCTTTTCAAAATCCACCACGTTGAAAACTTCTGCACCATGAATCACAGAGTGATCTTGAGCTCCTGTAATTGCAGGTAATATACCAGAAGTGAGCACCAGCCATAATGCTCCCTTGTTGTAAAGTCTATTGGCCCTGGGGTGCCATCCCCTGGGTTCTGTGTTTATTTGGGGGAAAGAAGATTCCCATGGAAATGCAAATATACCTTTGCAGGCTGCACTGTTCTGACTGGATCATTTTTAGGTTAACTCCAGCCTGTTGATGCTCAAGAATGGAACCAGGAGTCATTCCCTTCTCTCCAGCTTCCCTACAGAAGCCTCTGCCTCTCTACAGATGCTTATGGCCCTCCACATCTTAACATTACTGAATCAAAAGCAGAAGCAAGACCCTGTTTGACTCCAGAACTGTCTCCATTGAGGCACAGAGTGTGATAACAGTGTGAATGATGGTGGTAGCAGTGGTTGTAATTTCTATGCCATCCTTCAGGTCTGCTTACAAGAACTTGATATCTCTGAAGACAGCTCAACTGCTCTAGACACAGAGCACTGGTTCCGTATTTCAT
The DNA here is from genome assembly GCA_013401275.1 of Pandion haliaetus. Lineage (NCBI taxonomy): Eukaryota > Metazoa > Chordata > Aves > Accipitriformes > Pandionidae > Pandion > Pandion haliaetus. The sequence goes on from VYZV01016386.1 coordinate 98,201, forward strand.
CTCTGCATTAAAGGAAAGGAATATTAACCTCTTTGCCTTCAAATTTCTGATCCAGACCCTCACTAGCATAGATCAGTGTAACTCCATTGATTTTTAACTACGGAGTGATTCACACCCTTGAGTCGTGGTCCTTTTTTGCTATGATTAGAAGTTGCTTGATTGTTCTGTTTTCCTGCTGACAACTAGTCATACCCAAGTGATGCAAATGCAACTGGTGAAGTGGCTGACAGTTGTACTAGCTGCTGCTTCACCACCTACCTCTTCTGTTCAGACCCCCAAGGTAAGCTTGCATCGGTAGGAGTACTTCATAGACTATAATTTAAAATCTATAAACTCTGAACATCAGTACAGCACATAAACTTAACTGGCCCTTGCAATACTGCAGTAAGTTCCTGTCCCTAGTTATTCCTATAAATCTTCCTAGATAGGCTAGGACCCAATCGATGGGAAGAAATTATACCACAACATTAGATTTCATCATACATGACTTGAACGATTACTTTTCTGTCTTGTGGTATGAAGAATCATGAAATTTAATAGTCTCTCTGTGCCCGAATGAAGTGTTTATGGGGCAGTATTATCTACCTTGTATTTTGTACTTAAAACCATACATTAACTTTACACTAACAACTGGTCAATCGTTTTTTAAATTTGCTGTTGTATCAAAAATACCAAAACTTTATGGGATTTTTTTTTTATTGTTTTACAGTCTCCTTCTCTAGAAACCTTTTAATGGCCCTTCCATAAAAAATGTTATGCTCCACTAGACTTTGTCTTGTGCATCTGCACACAGCTGGTCGGGACTTAGCTCTGGCCAACAACTCTCACTTAACACATAGTTGGCCTTGTGCAAACAGGTTGATGATCAGAAGCAGGGGCAGGATGGGCATAGGTTGTATCAATGTGTCTGTTCCTGGCACAAATTAATGTCTCCATGCTTCAGAGCTGTCAGGTTAGCATGGCCTAACGTGGACCATCCAGAGAATACAGGGTGCTAGCCTCAAAAAGGTGACTGGACTCAAGTAGATTTTACTAAACATTGAATTGTCACAGCTTTGGTGATAAAGCCAGTTAAGGTTCAAGCTGTGATTTTATATTTCAAATATTTACCTATGCCATAAAATGCTGTTGACAATTTGTGCCAAGTAACTGTGTATTTGAAGCTTTGTGAAAGAGAAACCAGGTGTCCTGTGTTTTGTTCTTTGGTCTCCTTACTGAACTGCTGGTTGGCATGCTTAAAATTAACCCATCTGTGCAATTGTATGGGTGAAATATTTTATGCAGCTGCAATGAGCAGACACTATTTCACCTCTGAGGACTTTTTTTAGTACCTTGTTTTGAAGCCAAATCAACATGTATGCAGTTAGGTTGGGGGGAGAGAACAGGATGAACAACTGTGGTTAGAAAAGAGCAAGACGCGTGCATGTGGACCACCAGGCCTGCTCACATCCCACAACGATCTAGCTCTCTGCAGGTGCAGAGCTCCCACTTCTCCCTGAATACCAGTGAAAACAAGAGGTGAATGCGGCCCCTTGATCCTCACTGTAAGCTTCGCAGCTGACCCCTTCTAGAGATGAAAGGGCCCTCACAAACCACCTGCTGTCGTTGCAATAATGAACCAGGGAAGCCAGTGACTGTGGCATGCCTGTGAAGCAGATTGCTCCCCATTAGACTGGAGTTGGTATGATTTCCCATAGTGCCTCTGATTAGATGGAAGTGTCGTCTTATTTTTATCTGTGGCCTGAAGGTTATTGATGCATATGAGCAAAGGAAGATTAATGCTTGGTTAGTTAAAACTGTGCACTTAGAAAGGTCTGGTTCCAGCTTTGAGCCTTATTATAGATTTTTGTGCAAGCCACAGGTAGATTTCAGAGGTAATTTGATCCTTGAAGATGCAATCTTTTTGACCTTGGCATTCTTATAAACAAGATCATACACTTACCTGGTTTTAGGCAACAAAATCTCTTCCTTAATCTCTTTGGTTCCCAGCTGTCAAATATTTCTTTGCATCTTGGAAGCTCCAGAGATTAATTTGTTCATATAAATGGTATCATCTGTGGTGTGAGACATAGGGAGGAAAAGATCTTTAGTAGTAGAGGATAGCTAACAAGTTTTAAACACGAAATGGTTTTTGATGCAGTTACCTCCAGATTGGGGGAAAGGGGGTGGGGGAGGCTGATTTTCCATTTCCTTAGAAATGGCAGAAATTAAAATGTTCACATTTTTATGCATTCCATAAAAGGAAAGAAAAAAAGTCTTAAAAAAATCTACTGTAACAAAATTCAGACTGTCAAATTTTTCAAATTATTTTGATGTTGAAAAAATGCATTTCGTTTTGAAACGACCTTCTGAAATGAACCCCCCAAGCTACTCTGAAAACCTCACAACAGCATGTTTTGACACTACGGCACTTTGCTTCTATTGTGTATATGTGAAATGTTGTCAGAATTGACACATTTTTCTAAAACATGTCAATGTCAACAAAGACAGAAGCTTTTGTTACATTATACAGTAAAATGGAAAAAAAAAATTAAAATCTCAGCCTCTTCACCCAGCGCATGTCAGAAAGAAGAGCATACAAGGACACAGGAGCAGGTCCTATGATCTACGTTGTGCCACCCAAACTACTGCAGCAGGGAGCTCCCCGCTCACTTGCCGGCTTTAACGTTCACATCAGCCCTTCCTGAAACCCTTCTCTTGGCTCTCTTCAGAAACAGGTCTCTGTCAGAGAGCTGAGACCATGGGGACAGTCATCTTTGCCAGGGAGGTCATGAAAACCAATTCAAGACAGGCTAAAGAAGGCAAATTGCAGAACACATGTGCAACCCCTAGGGAGTTAGAGCAGTCCTGGGGCGGGGGTGTTGAGAGCGGTACCACACCATCTAACCAGCCTCCCTGCTGATGTTCAAACCCGGTCAATTTGCAGCTAATGACAACCCCAAAGCAGAGCATTTGTGGCCAGTGAAAATCAATGGAGGGATACGTGACAGGATGGAAAATACTGTAGCGCGTGCAGCATATTGCCTTTGGGTGAAGACTGCCCCAGCTCCCAGGCTCTGGGATCTGAGTCACAGTAGAGCAGAGAGCACCATGCCTCTGTCCATGCTTTCATCCTGCACAGTCTCACCTGGGCTGCTGACTCTTAAACCTAGTATGAGAGCGTACAGGCTACTGGGAAAAGTAAGAGTCACAATTCAGGACAGCATTGTGCTCCAAGGCCCAGCCCCAGGCAAGGGCTGCTGCAGAAAGCCAGGCGGGGCAGGTTTACTCCTCTGGAGCTGCTACAACTTGTGGGTGGCCACTCTGCAAGGCATCATTCTTCTCTTGCTGCGTGCTTGCTCTGGACAGCATTGTTATTGGCACATACTCTAAACCAGGAGCAAATTAGAATCTGCCTTGTTGCAACTTTATATATACTTTCCATTTCTTGTCTCTCAAATACCTGTCCAGAGCAGCTCAATGCCTGCGTACCATGTATGTGGGTAGATTGTATGTGTGGCTGCACAAGGAACACTACCTGTTTCTCATCATGTAAGGCTTAATCCTTCCAGCTGTTGGTAAAACATCAATTTTCTTCTGTTTGGAAATTGAAAAACTAACGATAATTCTATAAATAACAGTGACAGCATTTCCTGAGATGGTTTGCAGAACAAGAATTGCATATGAGGAATAATTTGTGTGTTGGGGCAGGCTCATAATCTGGAACATGAGCAGCATGAGTTCACGTCTGCCTCCAAAACAGTGTGTAAATGTACTTGGTATATTTAGAAACTCAGCATAGTTTGAGAACTTTGACCTGAAGTAGCCCCTTGTCTCAATCTGTGATACCTAATATTATTTTATCATGGCTTCTCATTATTACTTACTTGTTAGTAACAGTGGAGCCAAGCACATCTGTGCTGCACAAAACTAGACCAACATGCAATCCATGCCCTGGGAGTCCTTTAGCGCAGAGCTCCCCAAGTGTATTCTGTGGAACTTAATGTTGTAAATTCTGTGCTGTAAAGGGATATAGCTGACTTCAGGACTTCGTGCTAAACCCCGATTTGACTTTCTACTTCATCTCCTCATTTTCCCACCCACTCTTTCCTCCTCCTTATGTCACATTTGTTTTACATTTAGTCGTTACAGAAACTTCAAGTTTTGCAAATGTAATAACGATTTTCCCTCTAGAATATCGAGTTTCCCTTGGCAACTGTCTCAGCTCCTAGATTCAAAAATGTATTTTCTTGACCTCTAAATAGGAAAAAGAGAGCAGCTGTAATGCAGATGAAATGTGTCCTATGTCACCTGGGATTCTCTTCCAAGCCCTGGAAGCTAGAAGCAACTTCCCTTCTGTCTCTCTCTTGCCTTTTTTTACTTTTTTGTTAAGAAGAGTTGCAATCTAGTATAATCACATGAGGAACTCCAGGAACCTGGACGCTAGGCATGGGCCTATCATACCTAATACTTAATGTAACATGTCAGTGCTCCCTTCAAACTTAGCAGCACTTGCTGTCTATTTCAGCAAAGCAGAAACCTAAGGTATATCTTTCTTGATACGAGTTTTGTCGATACCCTGGCTGCCTTGTGGGTTAGGAGGGAGAATGGCAGCAGCCTTTGCTGCTGCCACAAAGCAACAGGAAGAAAACCTGCTCCATAGCACAAGGACCTCCCTGGCCATTAGTGGCGCTATCAGCTGCTCTTTGTAGGCTGTTGAAAGTTGCTCATGAGCAATGTACTCCAAGGAAAAAGAAGGCACTATGAAGGGAACACTTACATGGGCATTAGGCTTAAGACCAGAAGTAATCGCCTAAACCCACCAGTGTGCTCCATAATGAAAGCATCCCACATCCCCTCTGACTGGCAAGTCTCACTTGGGTGACGAAGCTACTAAGTATTTGGGGGCAGGAGGTGATGTTGTAGTGCTATTTCATTCCTAACACCAACCAATCTATCCCAGCAATAAGGACGTCATCGCACTATCATGATTTCATCTCGCAGATAAAACAGATGCTGTCTGGGCTACAAAACAAAAAAGCAGCTCATTTCAACAGGAGCTGAGAGAGAGACAGAGGAAGATGGAAACTGTCATGCAGAGGACAGAAATGGAGTATTGCAACACAGGTAAATCATTCTCATCTGGCTGTTACTGCAACTACAGCTCCTTCCAGCTGTGCAGTTTGATGGTCTAACCTATGGCCACAGCACCTTGGTTGCATCCCCAGGAGAACTCCTCCTTTAACACATCAAGTAGGGACTATGATGAACATCTTGTATTCAAGCCATGCTGAAAACTCGCATACAGAGACCTGACAGTCCTGCCTGAGGGGGAAAGCCCATTTTTTTTTACAGATGGAGGTTTGTTTTTTGTTATATGATTTAAACAGCTAGGAATGACAGAGAGTAACTATGTACAACCAAACAGGGATATCTATAAACTAAAACACCTCCTTAATTTATGCAAGATCTGAGTCTAAACTGCCAGCTACTTTCTAACATAATGGGTTAAAGTCACAGGACTTGAAGCATGGCTTTTGAGCATTATTAACCTGTTTTCTTTGTGCTCTTATAAATAAAATATTTGAAAAAACCCTCCTGAGAACAATTTGTAATAGGCAGTTGACTCCCAGGGACAGACATGAGCTCTCAGGTCAGAGCAGGAGCATTATCTCCTCCTTGAATGTAAATCCTAAAGAAACTGTGGGCCCAACAGCAAGGCTGTGATAATACTGAGCCAGTGTCACTCAAATGTGACAGTGCTTCAGAAAAGAAAAGTCCCTCCTCTTGTCCATAAGCAGTGAAGGTTGGGAGAGCTAGGAAGTATGTTCATGTTTAAACACATTCTGCTGTGCTTTCGTCCTTAATAACCAGCTTCCATGTTGAAGGACCACTATAAAAAGAAGATTTTAAGTCATCGTTTAATGGTTCTTCAGAATTTATTCTTATGATGAAAACAAACATTTCTCTCACAGATTAGTCAGCTCTCCAGAGGCTGTCCATGTCTTCCTGAAAGATGAGGGCAGGGTGGGATTCAAGCTTCGGGGTGAACAAAGGGAATAACTTTCTGCATCCTGGGCTGGAATCACTAGGAAGCCTCTTTGTGGCTGATAAAACTCAGCCCTTCAGCAGAATTAAAGTCACAGGAGGCTGATGATTTCATTCTTTAAAATACTAAACTGTAAATTCACTAAACATCCTGGGGTTTCATGACCCATAATAGTTCTGTCATTCTTTGACAGCCTAACATACAATAAGAATATTATATCCTAAGTTTGCTTCATTATACTGTATAATACAAAGAACAAAAGGCTTACAATGGCAATATAAACATTTTGGATTGCTTTGCAGTACTATGCACATTTTTAGGTTTTTTTCTGCAACTGAATAGGCTCAGATTCCTGCCCTTGCAGTTCTGCTCAGCTTGCCAACTAGTGAGAAGTACCATCACTCCACTGAGGTCAGCAATTTGTGCCTGGTGAATATCTACCCTCTGCATTTCTTCCTGCTGGAATAAATGGCTTACATAATAATTGGCACAGAATCACAGAATGGTTGAGGTTGGCAGGGGCCTCTGGAGATTATCTAGTCCAAACCCTGGTTGGGCAGGGGCAGCTACAGCAGGTTGCCCAGAACTGTGTCCAGCCAGGTCTTTACTACCTCTAAGAATGGAACTCCATAACCTCTCTGGGTGATCAACTACCTTCACAGTTAAAAAAAAGGTTGGGTTTTTTTTTACTGCTAGCTCAGAATTTCATGAGCTTCAATTTTTATCTATTTTCTCCTGTTGTATGACTGACAAGAGTCTGGCTCCATCATCTTTGCACCCTCTCATCAGTGCAACATCCGTTTCCCTCCTAAGCAAACCAACACACTAGCTATCTGCAGAGGAGATGAAAGTGCTGCCAAGCGGCAAGACAAGACATCCTGCTGGGATGAAGATACTCGAGCTGGTACAGAAGTCTACTAGCTCTGACAGCTGGATACAACTGGGTTGTGCAAAGATTATAGTTATCGGTTAAGAAAACTAATTGGCAGTGAAAAGCCATGCTGGTTGTGACTGAGAAACCAGCGTGGGAGATTTCCTGGGGGTCCCACCTTGGTTTAGTTGTATTGATGAGTTCAGGGGAATAACAGTGTTGCAGAGGTGGCTGAATGCAGCAGACAATCTGCTTGTCCACTTCAGACACTGCTTCAGCCCACTGAAGGCTGTACAGCTTGGGCTTCTCCAAAGCGGTCCGTGCAGAGTTGATAAACCCGTCACCATCTGCAGGACCAGTGCGTCTTTCTTTTCCAATTCCTCCTATAGCATAAATGGAAGGCAGAGACAAAGAAGATATACTTTCTTATCAGGGAAGGTGGCGCTCATCTCCGAGTGGCTGGTATAGGAGGTGCATTGGAATTGCAAGCCTTTCTGTAGTCAGAAGTGAGCTAGAACATGCGCAACTTGTCACTTTTCCTTTGTATGTTAGCTGCCACCACCCTGTACAGTCAGAGCAGCACAGAGGCGAGTAAGGTGTCTGTAAGGGAGCTAGCTCTGCAACCGTGACCCGTTCTAGCACTTACCCTAATTGACTCCAGAGAGAAGCAGCACTAATGAAATTGCACTGCTGCCAGGAGCTGCGGTGGTACCTCTGTAAGGGGCTGCACAGCATTAGGCAGACCTGGTTCCTTGGAAACAAACATCAACTCAACCTGACAGCCCTGGGCAACAACAGACAGTGTGGGAAAAGCCTCGGAGCAAAGAAAGTGTAGCCATCAAAGCACGTATAGGAACCCAGGCCACGTTAGCTCTTAGGCACATTCCTGGTAGTTACAAACCTCCTTGGCAGCAGATAGTCTGTTCATCCGGCAGCTGTTGCAGGAATTGCGTAACAGTTTAAGCTGCTGCTGCTTCTGCTGTAAGTTTCTTCCCTCTCTCTCCCTCTTTTCCTCTTATCTGTGATGCAGGTTTCCCCCTTACATCCTGCCAGCCCTAGGGTGCTGGGTTTTCTCAGGTACTTGGTAGTATTTCAGACATGTCACCTCCTTTCCTCTGTACCCTCACTTACATGGGGTGGACTCACCGAAAATACACCCAGTGTTCTCTGCTGCTGGGGTGTTTTGTGCTAGCCAGTCCTGACATTAGTTTGCACATCGTAGTGTCCTGGTTTTGGCTGCAATAGAGTTAATTTGCTTTCTAGTAGCTGGTACACTGTAGTGTTTTGGTCTACTGTGGTGTTTGGGATTCAGTAGGAGAAGAATGTTGATAACACGCTGATGGTTTCAGTTGTTGCTAAGCGGTGTTTAGACCAAGGCAAGGATTTTTCAGCTTCTCCTGCCCAGCCAGCAAGAAGGCTGGAGGGGCACGAGAAGTTGGGAGGGGACACAGCCAGGGCAGCTGACCCAAACTGGCCAAAGGGATATTCCATACCATGTGACATCATGCCCAGTATATAAACTGGGGGGAGTGGGGCTGGGGGCAGATTGCTGCTCAGGAACTAACTGGGCATCAGTCAGCAAGTGGTGAGCAATTGCACTGTGCATCACTTGTTTTGTATATTCCAACCCTTTTATTACTATGATTGTCATTTTATTATTGTTATAATGATAATTTTCTTCCTTTCTGTCCTATTAAACTGTTCTTATCTCAACCCATGAGTTTTACTTTTTTTCCCCTCATTCTCTCCCCCCATCCCACTGGGTGGAGGGGAGTGAGTGAGCAGCTGCGTGGTGCTTAGTTGCTGGCTGGGGTTAAACCATGACAGATAGAAATAACAATAATAATTGCCTGCTGGTGGACAGGAGACTGTTTCAAACTAAGAAAAAAAGTAGATGAAACACACAGGAGAGGGGAAAAAATGGGGCCACTCAGTCACTCTGCCTATAAAGGCAGTATAACTTTGAGAAGTTCTGCTATTCTAGAGGCCATAAATCAATCATAATTGCTCTGCTAAACTCAGTCTTTATAATAGAAATCAAATACATCCAGGAGCTTTGGGTTCAAGTCACCATGGCAACCCAAGCCTAGAACGGCTGTGGATGGTCCACCTTAACTTTTCCATTGATCCTTATCTTTTTGTGAACGTGGTTTACCTGGTGCTTCCTGACAGATGAAAACCTGAACATGCTGTACTTTCCCTTAATAGCTGTACTTTTTTGCCTTGCAGCAAATGTAAATATGCACAAGTGCATGCTACCTTTGCAGTATTAATCCAGTCAGAGTTTAACTGAGCACTTTATTCGGTGTGACATTATTATTCAACCTGTGGATTAAAAATTTGCCATCAAGTTTTACACCTTCATAGGCCCTTTGATGTAACAGCCATGAAGTTGTTGAGCAGATGGATGGAAGCCAGAATTCCCCTTTCCATGGCAACTCTGAAATGTCAAAATAATGCTCATTCCATCTGGAAAAGAAAACTTATTATTTGGAGAGTTTCCTGCTGAACTGGAGCTTTGCACTTGCAGAAGTTAATGGGACACTGCGATTTAGCTTTTTGGAGGGAGGGAGGGGAATGGAAGGGTTGGTTGGTAGTTTCGGGGCAGGGGGGTTGGTTGTTTTGTGTTCTTTGTGGGGTTCTTTGTTGTTTTGGGTGTTCTTTTTTGTTAATTAAAGTACACTGGTAAGGCATAGGTTTAATGAAAAAAAATTCTGGGATACTGAGAAACTGATAGCCCTGGCATTGTTATTTTGGCCTTGAATTCTTAGAGTTTCCAAGCTCCTATCTCTGCCTGAACTGTGGATTATTCACAGGATACAATACTAGTTTTCTATCCAACCCTACTTTATTTTCATTGTATTTAATGAAAATTAAATAATCTCCTAAAATAGTTAAAGATGAGAAGTTTAATGGAACAAACTTTGGTAAGAAATTTTCTGATGAGCTGATTAAACCTCATAACAAAACTGCTTAGAAGTAGAATGATTAGCCAGTTTCCAGAAGGGTATCCTTGGTCATAGGGAAGTCTCCAAGGACATCCCAAAAATTAAGTTAATAGCCAAACTGAGGTGACAGTCCTCAATTCCTGCTGATGTCACTAATGGACTTTCTGTATCTCCCTTTTGTAAAAGGGAAAAAAAAAAAAGTCCTTACTGCTTTCTGTCAGCCACACAGTATTTGCCATGGACACACTTGGAAACTGAAAGGTTGTTAGACTTTTCTCAAAATAGTTTAAAGTAATCATTGCTTTACATGCAGCTTTTAATGCTAATGAAAGTTAGGCACATTTGGTGGTATTTTACTCTCTTGTGCTTTTTTTTTTTTCTTTCCTGTTCAACACTTCTTCATGGTTGTCTTTAACTGTACATTTCCCACCACTAAACGCTATGTTTTAAAATATTTTTTTTAAAGTTCAGTATAAATTGTTTAAAAATAAAACCCTGCTGTATGTGCATCTCAATCATAATCCCAATCCTTCAGACACTTGAAGGATGCCTTTCCCGCCATGTAGTTACTGTTGTCAAAAGGTCTGGAAAGCTGTGTTGTTTCTACTCTAGCATTCCCTGTTACTTGCTGTGGAGATTAAAAGAAAACCACCTAAAAAACCACAAACCACAACTAAATCCCCCCTCCCCCCCAAAAAACACCACAAACACAAAGAGGGCTAATTGTCTTTCCAGTGTTTGAAGAAACCTTCTCCTCAGATGGAACATCATAGAATCGTTTAGGTTGGAAAAGACCTTCAAGATCATCAAGTCCAACCGTAAACCTAATGCTGCCACGTCCATCCCTAAACCATGTCCCTAAGTGCCACACCTACATGTCTTTTAAATACCTCCAGGGATGGTGACTCCACCACTTCCCTGGGCAGCCTGTTCCAATGCCTGACAACCCTTTCAGTGAAGAAATTTTTCCTGATATCCAATCTAAATCTTCCCTGGTGCAACTTGAGGGCAAAAAAGACAACCCAGGGAAAATTGGCTGCAGACACAAAGGGTGGGGCAGAAGTCCACCCAGGACAGGCTATCTGATATACAGCCCTGGAACGGGAAGATTTTTTTTTTTTTTTTTT
>VYZV01016386.1:109560-133936 GCA_013401275.1 Pandion haliaetus
AAAGCTGAGGCAGGATCAGTTAAGGCAGAAGGCCATTCTCTCCTATGGATTTGTACCATCAGGGGAAGGGTTAGCTATTGTGGGGGGAACAGGACATGACAAAAAAACAATAACCAAAAAACCCCCAAAACCACCAACCAGCAAAGAAACCCTCAAAGAAAAACAACAACAAAAAAAGACAGTTGAATGCCTGTTCTCTGTGACTTACAGCTTGTCTACCTAATAGTTTGGTTAGTCCTCCAGCTTTCAAAGACAGGAGCTGATCTGCTTGCTGCATTTCCAGTTAATACCTCATGTTGGCTGAGGGAAGGAAGAAGAAGCAGGTTGCCTGCAGATGACCTGCTAACCTTGATTTTAATCAGGTTTGGCAAGATAACAAACAAAGCAGGTTCTATTTCTGAATGCTGAGCAATCCACAGAAGCAGTGCTGGTGAGTACAGTTCCCTGGAATCAGGAGGACCGAACGTGGTTCTGCTGTTGAACCTTCAAGGAAATCTTTTGCAGGAGACAATAATTTTCTTCCAATGGGTAGCAGTGGGAGTAGAGTGGTCAATAGTTTCCATGGTGTCATTTGGGAAAGGACAAGACAGTGTACCATGTATGAGCATCTCTAGCTGAGTAGTCCTGTCCATATCTCCTCTGCCATTGCCTTTATCAAATACTGCCAGCATTTACATAACAGTTTATCTTACACAAACTGCCAGCTCTTATTTATGAATGGTCAATAAAGAATTAAAAAGGATACTGCAGACATGGCTTGACCATTCTATTGACATCTGCAGGTACATTACTAGGAGATTTTTAGATGCACAGAAGCACACTTACCCAGGAGGGAAAGGTGAATGCACACTGAGAACAACTTTGACATTCCAGAATGATATTTTGTTCTGATTGTCATTCATAAGAAGGTATCTCTAAATGCTTTGTGCTCTTATCTGTAGTGCACCCATCTACGAAGCTCTTGGCTTCATGTGGACTGCTAACGGATCAGACAGGTGAACCTACCCACTTTCCTGTGGGCCTTCAACAGATCAAACTATCTTCATGGAACACAATGACTGTATTAAATCACACTTCTATGAGGAGGGGGGGTAAAAAAAAAAGTGTCTTTCAGGACATTTACATTCCATTCTATGATTGATCAGACTTCCTACTAGGAGATTAAAAAAAGGTCTTAAAATATCTTCAAATCACTTATATTAATATTCCTTTACAAATGATGTTTTAAAACAAACTTGATTTCAGGGTATTTAGCCTTGGTTTTCAAAGGAGCTTCAGAGAAGTAAACACAGAATATTACTGAAATCTGAGTCTTCCAAACACCTAGGTGTCCTTAGAAGCCAATCCTGAGCTAGTAAAATCCTCTAAATCTTCTTGCTTTGATATAACTTACAAAAAGTAAGACTTGCGTTCTGATTCAGGTGCAATGGAATTGTATTCTGTAATTTCAACAGAAGGGAGTAAGACAATATCAAGCCTAAGTAAGGACACCTGAATCTGATCTTAAATTACCAAGGAGTCAATTGGTTTGGCAATAACATGTAGTGATTCAGAATGAACTTGCATGGAGGTTTGCAACAAAGTCTGGTTTTGTGTCTTGTCATTTTCAGCATTTCCTGATTTCATCTGAGATGGGAAGTAAAAGTCGTAGTATAAGCAGAAGCTGGAAAAACCCAGAATGCACTATAGAGGCTCGTCTAACATGATCTAAGCTTCAAAAATCCCAAAGTAATGAGGAGGTATTACCCCTCACAAATTATCTGATACATGCTGCTTAACCCAGGCCCTCCCATCTCCCCTGGGAGAGCTCCTCAGAGCCAGACTGTAGCTGTGTAACCTGATAATTTGTGTAATGGGCCCAGGACAGGGTTTATCCGGAGAACGAGCCCAGCTGTAGGAGCTACAGCAACTTTTAGAAATTTTCTGATTTCTAACCAAAGAATTTGAGGTAAATACAGCAAAGCAAAGCATCCACATTGTTGCAAATCTAAAGGCAGACTGAAATCAGTTCTGAGCTTTTGCTATAGATGCTCCCACAGCATCCTGACATTATTCTGGCAAGTGGAGAAAAAAAAGGGCACAACAGCTTGGCAACTTCTGGTCCCAGCTGGAAATGCGTGCTCTGACAAACCTGTGCTGGATCTGCAGAAAGAGCTCACCTATTGCCAGTTCCTAGAAGGAATGGAGCATATTCAGAAATCAAGGATTTCTGTTTACCCTCAAAAGGGCAAACAGGAACAGTGGAACAATTCTGCAAGGCTATCAGGACAGAGACACACAATTGCTTTCTTTAAAAAAAGAGGGGGGGGNAATCAGCATCTATATTTCCCCAGAAATTAGTCAGCTGATTTCAAGCACCATCATCAAATGGGAGAATATTTGGTAGCCTACAGACCCACTGCCAGAATTTGTCTGGTAAAACACTTTTGAGCTTCATAGTGAAATTTGTTTCTTCCTGCTTCCTCTGTTCTCCTACCAATTGCAAGTTGCAGGAAAGCTCCCACACACTCCTGCTAAAAACTGTCATCTCACACACGTGCATCTAAGCAAACACTGATCTAAGTTCTGTGACAAAGAGAAGAGCTTGTTTTCTAACATAGCCTTATCCTCTCACTTGTGTATTTCCAATGATAGTACTCCTCTTAGCCTCAGACATGTATCATTCCATTTCCTTTTCTTGTCATTGTTGAAAATCTGTAATCCCCAAAATTATGAGTCTTGCAGATTCATTTACAGAAAATTGGTTTCTCTTATCTTCAGCTTTATTGCATGGAAAATTATGAGCAAAGCTCGCTCAAGCCAGAGGGTGGGGTTTGCAAGCACCTACTGCCTTGCACTGTTGGCAGCTATAGAATTACAAACATAGCAGGTCCAAAATACTGGCAGAAGAAAGTTTTCTCTTATTTGGCATAAAATTTTCTTTGGTTTTAAAGAAATTTAAAAGATTTTGATGGGTTTGGGGTTGGGTTTTTTTTTGTGAGTAGAAACTCCAAGTTTTCATCAGCTCTAATTAAAAGTAGATGCACAGCACTGCTAATGTTCTTAAATGTTTTTGGCTGGCTGATAACAGAATTACCCTCTGTTTATTACCTACTTGTTACATATGTTCAAACACCTTGCACAATGAGGCCTTAATCCCTGGCTCATGCCTCCAGGTACCAGTGCAATAAAAAAACCCCTGGAAATTAATTTGTTGAGCTTATTCTAGAAAATAAGTGTTACTCGGGAAATACAAAGCTATAGAATGCAATATATTCTTAATTATTTTCCTTGACATCACACTTAACGTTCCCCACAGTTGATCTTTATTAAACATCTGAAGGTAAACCAAGCCCCATTTACATACACAAAGGCCAAACCCCAATTTTTATCAAATTACTAGAGAAGCTTTTTTGGCAATGTATGAGGTAACCAGTGGCCTATGCATCTGGTATGTAGATTAGTGGTTTGGTTAGAACAAAGCATGAGGAACCTTTTAATTTCCACATCAACACCCAGAGAAAGAAAAATACTGAAAGTTGTGTTTGACAATGCAAATGCAGGTCCACTCCTGTTACTGACTTTCTGATTTTAACCCTCTTTGGAGAATTTAAGTTGTTATTACTGCTTTTACCTTTTTATTATCAACTGCTGAGTAATGTGATATTGCAAAATAAATAAATTCAACTATGAACCTTAATAAAAGTAGTTTGTACATCTGAGAAATGCTTTACGTTTCTAGAGCTTCTTGAAGCAGATCTCAAAGCACTTCCCAAAGAAAAATTAAGATCTGGATTACAGACAAACATGGTTTAGTTGTCTGAGTATCTTTGCAGTCTAATCAAATTGGAACAACTACGCACATATGATGAAAACTCTGCGAGGATTTAAACTCATTTGATATCATTTCAGCTTATTCATACAAATGCAATGGAAATTGCTATCAAACAAAGTTTAAAACAAACACAAATAGTGCCAGACAGATACTCACTCTGTAAACCCTTTTGCCACTTGAAAAACTTCATTGCCTGGGCATTTTTTTCAGTAGTACTCTGCTGGAGGTAGCAGCCTGTTAGTCTGCCAGCAGGGCAGTTTATGTAACTCTGCCGGTACTGCTACAGGCAAAATCAGCTGATGTGGCTTAAACTGATTAAACTGATGACCTGAGCTCACATAGCTGATTTCTTCTGAAGCAGGTCAGGGAGTGCTTGCATAGACCAATTTGCCTGCAGACCCGAAGGACTTAGCCTCTGATACGGGGTTGGTATTGGGTATCTGCTGTGGCAACGTGCTCGCTGGCAGAGATGAACCTCTCTGGAGAGGTTGGTTTGTAGCCTTGTTCGGTGAAACAACATAAGCCAACTTAAAAGCAACATCAATGCTGTGCACAACTTGAGCTTGTTTAACTGAACTGGTGCAATAGTTTACATTCAGTTAAAACAGTGTGGCTGCCACATGACAACAAATCCCCCATCTCACAACACCCCGGGGAAGCGGACTCAGTAGATGAAACTATCTTTGAGACAGAGAGACAGTACATGGATTCATGTGAGAACTTAAATGGTCTTCAGTTTTGTGCTCGCCCCTACAAAGAAGTAAATTGCATCCAGAATTATCACCCTTTTTTTAGCAAATGTGAAAACAGGGAGTGTCTTGTCTATGATACCTTAATCTGTCAGTGACAAAAATGGAGCCAAGACCCCCTTAGTCTCTCTGATCTGACCACATGTTCCTCCTTGCCATGTTTCTGCTGACTTAGCTGAAACAAACATCTCTGACCAATATATCACCTTTGACTCTGTGGCAATTTGATCCAAAACAAACAGGAATGCTTTTATATATTGATCCCAAAAGTGAGCAGGAAATGCTCCAGGTCTTATCAGCAAGCATGGGAAAATAAAAGAAAATTATGGCAAAGTCCTTAAGGGATCATGCTGAAGATTATTTATCTGAACCAATTAAGCACACAAATTAATTTCCTGAGGGGATAATGTGTTATTAGAAAACAGCTTTTGTAGAGACCCTGGAGTTCGCTTCACTTGTGATTTTTATTTTTTTTTTTCCCCCCAAATTTGTTGTGAATGCTGCCATCACATTAGGGAGAACATTTGCTTAGTCAGACTGTTTTTCAGGAGTAGCTCTTCAGTAATTTTATTAGAAATAGATGAAATCTAAGTTATCTGAAAAGGAGGATTCACAGCCAAAACTTAACAACTGAATTCCAATGCAAGAATGATCTGTGAGTTGTATTTCAGTTCTGTATTAATACCTGACTCTATCAGAGCCTGTTTCACCAGGACATCTTAGGTGCTTTGCAGAGTGCATTAATGATGTTTTCATCTTACTAATGAACAAATACAGGCATGAAGAAGAAAAAGAAGCTCCTTGGTCGAAATAACTTTGCTGTCTAGCTCTCTAACTAACACCTAACACCAGATTCTCTGGCTTGTAAGCCTGACATCAGGGCTGAGTATGAGGCCGTGAAAATGTTGCAGTTATGCAACACAGTAATTGCAGAGAGACTGGCCATGGAGAATCAGCTTGAGGCCTTGACTATATTCTATCTGCTGCAAAGATAGGCAGAGTATCAGGAGTGATGCTAGTGGTCCTGCATCTTGCATCCTCTCTGACACTCATGCAAGGTTTGGGGAGCATATTCACACTGGACACTATCTCTAGCTCCCAGTCCTCGAGAAAACCTGCAGGAACTGCGCGATAATGGTGAACTCACCCTGGAGGATCAGCATGCAGGTACTTAAAGTTATTTGTGTGCTTGTGATAAATGCTTTGTGGATTCAAGCTCAGAGCAGTGGAATCAGGGGAATCATGCCCAAAGCTCACATTTCCCATTATTTCTCTCTGCTTGACTTAAGTCACCTTTTAACAGTAGCAGAGAAAAAAGGTAAAAATATGTTACATGCATATATAGGTACAAAGTCAAGTGGCAGTGCACCCTGAATTTATGAGCACTTTCCTTCCTTCCGATTTCTAAGATGCTGGATCCTCTTTGGAAACACTCAGCTGAACAACCCACCACTGAACTCAGCACTCCCTTCCTCACAGAGGAGAATCAATACAGTTGGGGGAGAAAAAAAAAAGGACAAAAATTAAGAATGTGACATGAATGTGTAACGTGGTATGGAGGAACTGGAGTCATTGTTAACTTATCTGTTAGCATCTAACTCCAGAAGCTGTCCAGAAAGAACGAGAGAAATGCCTTATCTGGGAATCTAAGCCAATTCTTCTGGCTTCTAGCCAAGGCTCTCTTTCAACTGTACTCCTTGGCTCCCTATGCTGCTGGATGCAAGCCACAGTTTTCTAGACTTAATCCACAGCTAGATGCTTCATTTCCTCTGTTGCTAAACATAGAAACCATCTATAGTTCTTCAAGGGACGATAATAGGACTTCCAAGTGTGCTGCCTTTTCATAAGAGAAAGCTATCTGCCTCAGATGCATGGGCTCCTATGTTCCAAAACCATTTTTTATTCTAGCCTTGGGAGAAATTTACTTTTTACGTGCCTGAGCTTCAACCTAGGTCGAATCAGTAGGACAAATAATCTGCAGATTGAAGAAGGTATATGAAGACAAGCTGAGTTTCCTGTGAACCACATATGAAATACCAGGAACTAGCAACAGTATTATACTAAAGCAAAGCTATGCTTTATTCTTTAGCCCAAAAACATTTGTCTTAGCAGACTGTAGACTGTCTCCTGTAAATGCTGTAAGAGGTGAGAATGTTAATAAGCCTGACTTGTTATGTTGGTTTTTTCTTCTTTTTCCCTATCCTATACCTCAAGTGTAAAATTAACCTTTTCCTACATTCACAGGTAAGCCCTTTCCGATAGGATCTGAACTCTCATAAGGTTCCCTGAAAAGCTATTAGCTACTAAATTCTGTATTAAGAGCCTCAGGCTGAGCTGATAAAAGAATGGGAAAGATACCTCCTTGCTTCATGGAGGCTGGGTCCCTAAGACCATATATAGGAGTAGTGTGGGATGATTACAGTTTTAGTTTATGAGATGGTATTTAGCCAAAACGACCTTCTTGAGTCATTTCTATGAATGACTGTCTCCAGCAGTGCCTTTCTGGGAAGCTCTTTCCCCAGTGGGGATACGCTCATCAACAGACTGATCTGTTACAGATGAACAAGCACTCAGTCAAACAGCTTGAGTTGAACTGTGAACTCTAATTGGAAAGTTACCAATAAAAAGAACTGAGAAAAAAGTTCTTCTCTTGATTTTAGCCTAACTGATGTTTTTCTCTAAATTGCACTAAATGAGGAATTGATAACAAGATTCTGCAGCCTTAATGAAATTACAATGAATGATCTATACATGCTTCTCCAAGCATAACAGCCAAGGTCTTCTCTGAAGCAGAGTGAGAAGGTGACTTGGCATATTTTCAGACCACAACTTTATTTTTATGAATCAGTTAGCATGGGTCAGCAGCATGCATGCAGACTATAACAACAACAGGAATAATAGAAAAAGTTGCTTCTATTTTGAAGGAGAACTTTTGGTTAAATGTGTCCTTATTTCCAGTACTGTTTCCTGCACGCTAATCGTTGTATGCATCAGGGACAGATGCATGTTGCTCATCAGCTCAATAAAACTTTTCCATTCTACTAACTTTCCATAAGTCATTATATAGGCAGAGCCATTATTTCTGGAATTGATTTGTAGCTTCAACAGCATAAAAGAAAATATAAGCTTTAGTGAAAAGAGATGAAAGAAAGAATCCAGCATTTAATGTACTGGCTAGAGTAACACTGTTGTTTTGACTGTGAGATACAACCAGGAGTGTTGCTGCAAGTGGGCTTGAGAGCAAAATCTTCCATGCTCAGCAGCTCTTAAGACAGTGGCCTTAGGCCACCTGCTGCAGACAACCTCAAAAAGGAATTGAAGACATGTAGAGGTGTTGGATTTTATTCTAAAAGTCAGTGACTTCTCCTTCCAAACTTTGTTACTAGATTCAATCAGTTACTGCAAAATCACTATGAGGTCTGTATTTGCAAAGGATTCAGTCTTACCTATTTGGAATCTGATAATGATCTATTAATAGTTTTATGAAATAAATGTTTTCTGGAAAAGGCAAAAGCCTCAATGAATTTCCGAAATACTGGCCATGGTAAATGTAACCCTTGTGAACAGAGTCCTTTCTATTGTAGCAAGGGTTCTCAGTCACTGGGCAGGATAGAGTTCTTGAGTGAATAAGACAAAAAGAACTGCAATATGCCCTTGCAATTACATGGCTCCAGGATGCTAGGGGTGATTTTTTTTTTTTAATGCAAAGGTGTTTGCTGGCAGACACATTGTGACAGATGCCTGCTTTAACCTTTGGACTTCGGACAAAGGGAATTCTCTGTACCTACATTTTTCAGGTTTTTTTAAGTAACCCTTTGTGTTTCTGGAATTGTAAGAGTATTAAGCCTTGCTAATGTTGTTCCATTTGCTGAATTGTCCTCATTTCTAGAGAAATTGAACCAGATCGTAGGAGCAGAAATGATACCAGTAACAAAAACCATCCCTCTTTTGGAGCAATATCTAGGAAAAAAAATCCCTGGCTGAAGCTTTGTTTATAGTGCTGCTTTTAATTTTGATCCCTGAGAATGCTGAAGCCTGCAAATGAAAAGCAAGAGGGACTGAGTCATGTGTAGGGAGCTGCCAGTATTAGTATACACATACAAGCTGGGAGCTGGGGGTATCCAGTTCTCCTGGCAGCTTGTTGGCTTGGGAGGAAACAGTGGAGTTGGAATAGTCACAGTGCATATGCACGCTACATTTAAACACTCCACAAAAATATGGCCCTTGTTTATTGTTGTAGCTATAATGGTTTGCCATTTAGATGGGCCTGTATAAAATTTATACCCACTTAATATCTTTTTTTATTATGCAGTTAATCNACTTAAGAGTGCTTGTAGTGGGGGAGCCAGAGAGAGTTTGCTAATAATTTATTTTAGTAAGATGGCTTATATTTGAGGATTCTGATGGTGAGGATTTCTGAAGAACAGGACTCTTCATGAATGAATTCCACTGACAAGGAAATACAGCTCATCTCAAATGTTGGGTGAGGGACTTTGCTTCCTTGGAAAGTGGTCATCCTGCTCATCTAGGTCATCCTTGGGACCAATGTTTTCCTTTCTCTGTGGTCTGCTCCTGCTCTTTGATAACAGTTTCATATCCCGGATAATGTTTTTGATTTTTCATATGTTGCCCCTTCATTTGTTGCCACCTACCTCAAGTCAACTTTAACTGTCCATAACATAAATTGAAAACAGTTAATGCTTGTAGCACAGCCCCATTATTGTCCTAGAGCCTCACAATCTTGAGTCCTCACTCATTCAACCTCCTTCAAGCTGACAGGAAGAGCAAGATCTCCAACCTATTTCTTCCCCTGGCTCATAAGTTAGAGTGCAACCCACCAAACCCTCTTTTCCCCTGAGATGTATTTCTCCTTTTCACTGTTTCCATGGCGTGGGGAATTGCTGTGTTGACTGTGGACACTATTCCCTTTAGGACAGGAATGGTACATGATTACAGGCCATTTGTGAAGAAATCTCACTGCTCTTCTTGGAGGCATCATTTAGCAGGGAGCCAAATTAAGGGCACTGATCCCAGTATGATATTATGTCTGGACTGTCTAGCTGAATGGTTCCTGATCTGTGGTCCACAGATATACTGAGTCCTCAAATTCGGATCACTTTCATTGCATTACTGCGTTAACATTTTAGTAACAAGAATTTGTGGTAGTCTGGAAGACATGACAAAGACTGTCTTTTAAGTAAAGTAAAATCATGAGACCATAACATTTGACTTTGTCTGCTTCACTCCAGCAAGACAATGCTGAGATTAAAAGGCAGGAGGAATTATTTTGACCTCATCTTGGCCCTAGAGAGAATTGAAGAAAACCACACTGACGGGGAACTTCAAACACCTTGCAAATAAGCTCCGAGAATGAGAAAGCATCAGCTTGACTTTTTTTGGGTAGCGAGAAATAAGTCATGACTGAGGTTTTACACTTACACCTGTGATAAATGTGGCAATAATTTTTTACTATCTTCTTTATTTCAGCAAGGAGTTCTGCAGAAGTGTCAATAAAAATAAAACATATATAAATCATGGAAATAGTGTCTTTGAGCAGATGTGCATGGTAGGAAGTAAGGAAGCATTTGGGATAGAAAGTGAAAAGTGCAGCATTTAATGCACTTAGCTTTCTAATAGCATTTCTGGAATCTTAGAGCATAGCTTTGCCCATCTCATTTTAATTTGGTTCTGTGCCCAAATTTTTAATGTTAACATGGCCTCCACTGCAGAATGAATGAGTGTCTACAGTGAATCACACTCACAACAGCCCTCTGTTAAAGTGACATGTTACTTAATTTAGAGGTCAAACATATGTGCCCCAAGACCTTAATTTCACCAAATTTTAAAAATACATTTCTGCACCATATTTAGCACTAGCATTGCAGAAAAAACAGCTTCAGATTGTTCCTTTAGATCTGCAGATAGTAACAGATGTATATCTACAGCTAGGAAGGGCAAGGAGATTCACCTAAGTAGTACCCATGCACCCAGAACTCCCCGAAGTACAATCTTAACATCAAAATTGAGAGGTAGAAGACACTGTGGGAATTGCCAGTGTTTTCATTTGAGAAAAATGGTGTTTAGATCTAGCAGAGGACTGGACTTGATGGAATAAAAGGCCCTTCTGGTTCTCTGTTCCTGCAATAGGAACAGTACATGATGGAGGAACCTATAAATTAGATGCCCAAAAGTTCCTATTAGGTGCTGGTCACTATTTTTTGTACCAGTACAAGTACTGGATACCTCTTCAGAGTGAAAACCAATCTGGAAGAAAACTACAGTAATGATTTGCACTTTACTCATTCCCATCCTCTGCTTTTTATATCAGACACCTTTTTAATGAGAATTCTATGATAATGAAATTTTGCTTAGAGAAAATTGATTTTGCTATTAAAAAGTTACTCTAAAGTAACTAGGATTTGAAACAGTAATAGGTGTGAAAGACCGAAGCAGGAAATAAAATGTGTCTGAATATGATCGTATTATGGTTTTATATTAGAACTTAAATTATGTGTTGAATATATAGTAGCTTTGAAAGATGTACTTTCCAGTCCTCAACCCGAGAAGGACCATTGTCTTGGAGCATGATATTTAATGAACTACCTGAAGGGCTTAGAACTTCTGTACTCATAAGCTGACACCTGAAATCTAGGACACGACATCTCTCCAGTATTAATTTTAAATGAATGCTAATAAAACTCTGAAGGATCCTAATCCTGTCTAGGAAGGCACACACCTGACCTGTCCTGTCCAAAGGCAAGGAGAAGGGCCAGGATGCTCATAGCATCCCGAGGGCACCTGTGACATAGGTGTCCGCAGGCAGAGCACAGTGCTGTTAGCAGCGAGGCTGCACAGGCAGGGCTGGTCCTTATGGCCCGCGGTGGACAAATCGTCGCTTCTCACAGGGAGGGAAGTGAAAAGTAGGCAAATTAACACAAGGCCATGCAGGAGCTAGGAATCGATTCCGCTTTTTAGAAATGTAGCAGCAGTGCCTTCCTTTCCTGGCTTTGCAGATGGTGTCTTGGTCAGCTCGTAGGAGTAACCGCTGCATTATCTCAGCTGTGCTGGAGGAGCAATATATGTCACAAGACCAATGCTGCCTTTTTCTTTTTTTTTAAAGAAAGACTCATGGACCGACTATTTGCTTGCCTCACCCTAACTCCCTAACTGCCCAGCAAACCAGAAAGAGAATAACATCACTTACTCTTGCTGATCTTAACAGGAAAGATGTATTGTTGGCAAATAATAAATACTTTACATTTTTGAGTTTGCTTTTGCATGTAGATTAATGGGTTGTGAGTTTAAATTATGTATTTCTAATGTATCTTTCACCAAGGACGTAAAAATGTTTTAAGGGAATGAATCTTTAGTGATCCCACCATGGTGTTTTAAGAAGGCAATGGACATCCCTTGTGTGCTAAATGCTTTACTCAGGTAGGGGGGGGTTCTGTTGTTCAGATTCCACTCATCAAGCAGAAGTAATACAGGATTAGAGCTTGTCTTGCAAAGCCATTACCTTTAAAATCTTTGGCATTCCATGAAAGGGTGAGTACTTAGTTCCCTTTCTTCTTCCCGCCAACAGAAGGTGCATTTCAGCTGGCATCTTAGTTCAGGTCAGCAGTACACTTCTGAAGCACGTATCCTCATTGTCACAGAGCATGCAGCCTGGACTCCTTTCAGAAGAAACTGAATGGGAAAATGTGCTCTGGGGACTCCCGTGATGTGTGGCAGTGCCTCCTGGGCATTCAGTTAATATGACCATACTAGAGTTGGCCTGCAGAAAAGCCATCAAAGCTTGTAATATGGGTACTGGGTCCTCACCACCAGTTGTTTCACGCTATAGATCCTCTGCTATTGGGCTGCACTACTTGCTAATGTAGACATAGCGAAATACTCTTCCTCAGCTGAGGTTCTTCTAAACACATTTCTTTAACATTTCTCAGGCTGGCAACCATCAGCTAGGGATGGGTCCCAGGGTCCTTACACATTAACTGCGCATAATCAGGTGGTTTCCTATTACCTACTATTCCTCTCTGAAGGACAGTCAAGTGAATCTTCCATATGTACACCCTAAATACAACCATCAAGAAAAAAACAGCCTCTCTAACTATGGTCACAATAAAATGTATTTCAGCTCCTCACAACTCATCCTGGTCATTTTGGTTTAGTCTTTCTGATGTATATTCCTATCCCACCCACAAGCACACACCTTGATTCTGGAAATCGATGCTTTAAACTGGAAAGACGACATTTATTTCAACAGCATTGTGTCATATCCCTTGTAAAGATTCCGATAGATCTGTAAGCCCCAGAGTTTATTGGTATAGATGGCCACATAACTGAAGTATTATCTTAGCAGAAACTGCTTCAGGAATATAGATGGATTTCTGAGCAATGAAATTGTATGATCAATCATGGGATTCAGCTGCAGAAAGCAAAGCCTTGTTGATATATCTCTCCCATTAGAAAGACATTTTAAACAGTTGCTTTCTATCTTGAGTGTCATGAGTCTGGAAATCCTGATTCAAATGCTTTCCTAGTTCAGCCAGATGAGGGCTGATGAGGGCTTATTCTGACTGCACCTTTTTTCTTAGGTGGTGTAGCGTTCCCTGTGCAAATGTGCACAATACAAAAAAGTGTATTTTCTGTTAATCAGGCACCTGCTGCTTCCGGGCAGAAGACTTGGGCCCAGAAATTGGTCCAAAGGAAATTAAGTGCTTCAGCTTGTGTTCCCTCATTCTGTTTCAGCTCCAGTGGTAGATTCTGCACTCAGTTCCATCTTTGGGAACAGTAAGATGAAAGAGGTCATTATTAATTTCTGCTTGAGAGAGACAGGGAACTAGAGTGCCTCAGAGTGGCTGATTTTCCCCTGTTCTTTTCTTTAAAGGCTACTGAAGCCTTTAAAAGGTATGGCTTCTATTGATCATGGCAAGAACATTTTGTCTAAAGCTCTTCAACTCCTTATAAGCATCAGTGACAAAAACTTACCCTATACAAACCTGCCCTGACTCGTGGGATGAAAGCATGTCCACATATTCTTGCACAGGTTGGGTTTGGTCCCCCTACTCTTAACCTTGCTGTCTGTCCATCTCTTGTAAATGTTAATCTAAATTGCCCTGGCAGGGTGTAGTCCCACAAGAAATCATGCTTTTGATCAGAGAAATGTGAAAGTTGTCAGGACTCAGTACTTGAATAATTCCCCACTTCCTAAGGTCAAAATTTCCACATGAGGAGTAGGGAGCTGTGAACCAAAGGAGAGATGGTAGAATTTTGTAATGCAGCATCTACTTGAGAAAATATGTGAAAAATGTGGCAAAAAAGCTTCATTTTGATGACATATTTAGAGCAGCTAGGTTAGAGGCAATCTAAAAGAGAATACCCTGCCATCTAGCACTAATCTCCCAGAAAAAAATAACAGCCCTTTCTTTCAATGGCTCGCACTTGATTTTAATAGGCCCAGAGCACATAAAAGCTCCCACAGAGACGAGGCAGACATATTTAAATCTGTCAAACAGAACACTTTCCCATCCCTTCCCCCGACCCTATAGGAGTACATTTATGGTCTAATATATTATTGACAAGGCTGACTTTTATAAAAGTGCTCTGGCATAAGTGGTTATAAATGTGTATCGTCTGCTCTGTATAATCCATTAACTCATTAAAATAATGGTCTTAATTTGATTGTTAAAGTGATTAATAGGGCAAGTGTTAAAGGAAATTAATACTCCAAGTTGAAGCATAACTGCAGCCGAAAAATAACTCCACTGAATTGATGTGCTAACAAGGTACAGGCTTGTGGTTAATGAGCCTTGGGAAGTTAAATATAACATGGTGTGGGGAAGACAGGAAGACGACAATTCCTCTATGAAGCAAGCCTGGAACGGCTTTGTGACCTGAACCTGGAATCCTCCATCCAGCTCAAATGTTTGCCCAAGTACAATCAGACCATGGACTCTGCTGCCTGTGCCCATAAGTCATGCTAGCTGCGGAGGAAACACCAAGAGTGATTTTATCTCCCCTAATGTGGGGGAGTAACAAGCTAGGAACTCTTTATGTATGGATGTATTCAAATTCATGGGGCTGGGTGGGAGGCTCCAAGGGTGCTGAGAAAAGTGGCCAGTATGACAGTAAGGTTAAAGGAAGAGAGGAATATGCAATTTAGTAAGGGTTTTTACACTGTCTCCTGCAACATTTGTATTTAGAAGCTAAGGATGGACCTCATGAATGGGCTATTCGGTGGGTCAAAAATGGGCTGGCTCACCAGGCTTAGAGGATAATGATCTACGACCAATGTCTGGGAATCCATGTTATGGCCCATGTTGTTCTACATTTTCATCAGTGACCTAGGTAATAGCACAGAATATTTATCTGCAGGAAGGATGAGGATAACAACAGACTAGGGATGTGGCTCAGCATCAGTCCAAAGGGACTATCCCCACAGCATCACTCCAAACACTGAAGATTGCAACAGGTTTTTTATAAACCTCCTCACATTTAGTAATTACAGAAGGTTTCCATCCCTTATGTATCACCTTTCTTTTGCACAGGGTCTTCTACTGCTTTTAAATGTCATATCCAATGCAAGGCACAGTATTTTACCAAGAAATACATGATCTCCCACACATCTGCTAATAGAGTGCATTTCAGTCTTGCCTCTCATTTCTGTTTTTTAGTACACCTTTAGATGGAAAAGAAAGAAAGTAAAATAAAGATTCAACTTGAAAAGCAATTCTTTCTGAGCAAAGCATCCATTCCTTTTAATTCAGGATCTAACATATTTTTCCAGTAAATTCTGCTCATTTTCACAGGCTAACAATAGCAGTGACTTTATACTTAGCATTCTATTTGATCCATGTAAAATGATAAAATATTAAATGTATACTCTTTTAAAAATCCCCCCTAGATAACTGGTTGCCAATCAGTTTCTTCAGCAAATCTATGACAGTGACAGAGATGAGTTCCTTGCAGAAATTACTCTTTCACATACATTAGATTTTGGAAGGATGCCACAGCCTCTTGCATTGAGTAACTGAGTTATACAGTGTGTATTGTAATATCAAACCATATATAGTAACACTGAAGAATGTCAAACAGCCATTTATTACTGAGATAATAGAAATCAGAGCTGTTTTCTCCCTGTGTGAGATACCCATTTACTGCTCGCTCTCCTCCACTGCCATTACACTCACACCTCCCTTTCCATCTAAGCATTCATTCATATTAAGGCTTATTATGTGCCATCTTTATTTGGAAATAATTTACATTCAAGTGTAGAAATTAAGGGAACTATTCAGCCGTTGATGTAACAGGCGTTGAAAAAGTCTCCTTCAAAGGCAAAAGCAAAATTGCAGTATGGAGGGAACTAGCAACAGAAGAGGCTGGATTATTGAGCTTCAGCAAACAGATAGGAATCATCTTCTTGTAAGACAGTCCCCCTTCTGTAGGTACTTTAATAGCACCTGGGTACTGTGTAGACTGGTACGATTACCCACATCTAAGAGAACAGACTCCTCATTGCAGCTGAGGTCCCAGCAGTGCAGTGAAGAAGGAGCTAATGCAACTCCCTGTTCTTTCTCCCCATCTCCTCATCTCGCATGACAGACAACCAGGGGCAGCTTTAGGCAATATTCAGCTGCAAGGCACCCCAGTGTCCCTGAGAAGAGTCAGAGTGCAGAAGAAACCCTGGACTACACAGAGTCAGGGATGTGAGAGCTAAAGCAGCAGCTGAATTCAATGACCTTACACCAGCTGCAGACTTCTCTATGCTAGATTGATTTCCATTTGGATGGATAAGGTCAAGCCGTAATCTGTTTACAGTTTAAAGAGGCCAGGAAGGGGTAGTGAAGCTGGATCAGAGAGTTTAGAAAAATTTGCAGCTCTGTGTGTTCACACCTGTGTCAGGTTTGGCACTAACTCCAGAGAGGAAGTGTTCGTCTTTGGAAAAGCATCCACTGTTGCCTTTTGCAGCTTGTTAAGCACCTTCCTCTAAAGCAGCTGGTCCTGGCTGCCGCTGCTGGGGATGGACAATGGGCCTGGATGGTATTCTTCTCTCTCCCACTCCGGTAACTGCTTAGTCATGAAGGACAGAAAAGTAGTTTTCTGTGCCACTGACTGAAAACTGGGGAATCTTATCCTGGCAAAGCTCAGTCCCTGTGCCCCTTGGCTTACAAAGTATGGAGCAGTGGCATCATTAACATTGATGTACAGTGTATGAAACTACCCAAGCCTGCCAGCTCTGTGAGATTCACATGTGAAAGTGTTTTTTATTGTTTGTTTATTTGATTCTGGGTGAAATTTACCATTTTCTTTTTGCCTTTTTCAAAGCTTTGAAAGAGAGCACTTTCCCCCTTGGCAATACTGTGAATTTGCATTGAAAATTCACTTCACGTTTTTCATAGCAGAGCCAACTTTTACATGGTAGTAGTGTTTTTGCCATCATGTGAACTCCAACGTTTGTGCCTGTGGGGAGAAAACGCATTGCTGGAATGCAAATCATTTCACATTTTCTGTCTTCAGTGAGGGTTTTTTTTCTCCCTTACCTGTTCTGCTCCTCTGATACCACTTCCCACATTTCAACACTTACGCAATCTAGAAACTGTCGTTCTGTTCATTCCAGCACTGGTAGATCAGATGGTGAGAAGAAGAAGGCTTAATACCTGCTCTTGGTTAATTTTTAGGAGTTATGGAAATGAACAGACAAATGCCTGTGATTGAAGGACCACTGGATATTACCATAAGCAGTAAGTTCACAGGAAAGTAGGTATGAATAACGATCACATTGCAGCTGCAAGAGGTAAAGTTTCTGGAATAGAATGAAAAGGCTCACTCTGGACCTTTATGCAGTTTGCTTTCAATTCCATTTACAGTTATTCCTTGTTTTTATATCCTGTTTTATTGAAATCCATTTTTTACTTTAATGTTTTTTTGACTTGGGGATAGGTTTTTTTGCCTTGAGCACATGAATGAAATGCCACACTGTAAAGTGCCAGTTAAAATTATCAATGCAAATACTGCAGTGATGGTTATATGAGTCTCTTGGCATATTCCCCCCTAAGTGTTTCTGGGTTAAGAGTATTTATTTTGCTTAGTTCAAACAGAAAGTCATGCCTCATAATTTTATTAGTGTGTCAAAAGGCAGTTACTGCTTTTGCACCTGTCTCAATGCCATTTTGCTGTTTACTTGCTCCTTGGATTTTTGCCTCATTAGTGTATTTTCAGGGAGCTTTGTGGTGGATTAATCGGTCCTAGAGATTAAAACACTCTACTTGACCCCTGGATAAGAGGAATGTAGGCAAAAGCAGTGCATATTTCTCCCAGGCACGTAGACCATGACACCTACCTGGTGGACCTGCTGTGATGGCAGGTTTTGCCTTTAGCAGAGGAAATTTTAAATGCGTCTTCCATTCTTCCTGTCTGCCCAACCTGCCTCTGGTGGGCACGTATAGCTGTACAGTGGGTGAAGAATGGAAAAAAGAAAAAAAAAACCACCCCCCCAGTGATCTCAGGCCAAGTCCTCCAAAGCCACTGAGCAGACCTCACAATGTAACGGTGAGATGCAGCACTGGAAACCTTCACCATTGTTAGCCATGAACTTTCCTTGAGCTGGAGTAGGACTGTGTACTCCAGGCATTGCAAAGGAGACTGCAGAGGGTTTGAAAGGTTTTCCCTGCATTTGTTTCAAGGCAGTCACATCCAGGAGGTGACTCCTTTGGTATACAAGGGATTGGAATGTTGGGCAGAAAAGGCCCTATAATAGATCTATAATAGTAAACTGATAGGTACAGCTATAGTAACAGGAAGAAAGTGGGAGAGATTTCTTGAAAGGAATTGAAAAAGTTTAGGATCAAGAGACCATTCACTTTGGAAGGCAACTTTGCATATTTCAGATATAATTCCCTGTGGCTTATTATATGGCTGCAGTGTTTCATTATTACCTTTTTTCCAAATAGCTGTAACAGAGTGCAGAAAGTACACATTTCTTGTTAGCCATGTTGCTATCTAAGGTTTAAGAGGGCAGAACAATAGGGGCATGGAAATAAATATTGGATTAATTTAATATTTTGAGAGAGCGCTCTACACCAACACATCCTAACAGGGTAGACCACAGTTTTCCAGCCCTTGACAAATGGAGCAGAAAATATTGCACAGCTCATAGACTACAAATACTCATGAACCCTAAAGCAATTGAAGATTTTATAACTCAGTTTGGACAAGCCCATTTGAACAAGTATATTGGATTTGAAAGGAAAAAACTGAGAATGAGAAAAGTAGCCAACTATGAGCAAGAATGAAAGATGGCAAAAAGAGAGAACAACTCTTTTTACTACTTATTCATGTAAAGTCCCAACTAGACATCGAGATCCCCTGCCTATAAGATTTATGTAAACATACAGACAGAACATGAGCAAGTTACAGTATTATAAGGTTTACAGGCCTTTTTCTCCAGTTAATCAAAACAGTACCTTGATGGAACACACACTGGAAGAGAGAGAACAGTGCAGGGGGAGACAGGAAAGGGGAAAAGAAAACAGTTCTGAGCTCCTCAGTGTCTAAATACTTTCATGAGAGCCTTACAGAAAAATCCAATATATTGAAGGCAGTTATTGCCTGCTTAACAACACATGTAAGTAAAACATATATGTTCTTGGCTAAAATTCAAAGTGTAGGCACAAGAAGCACAGTCTGTTTCCTCCCCCCCCCCCCCNTAACTCTGGGCAGGCAGAATTGGTTCCAGCAAAACTTCAGGAGTGGTCACTAAGTGTGTGTTAGTTCCTGTGGAACATTTAGTTGAAAATTAATATTTTAAGTTGTCATCTTTTTTCTTTTTCCAAATTTGGCCTGTTCAATCAAAACATCCTACGAGAAAATCAAAACGAAGCAGATTTTTACTAACAAGAATAAATATAAGTTTATATGTGGTGGGGACAAAGATAGTTTCCCTCTAGAAGATCAGTTTCCCTGTATCTAACTACCCGTCAACATTGGCCAAGCTGGCCAAGCTCCAATGTTCCATCCTCCCTTGCTCCTTCGTTTTCATCCATGTCTTCTGCAGGTTGTTTCCCTTGATGCATTTCCAGGCTCTCTTTGGCTCACTGGGGCTTCCTGAGGATGTCTGCACTCTTATTCCAGAGCACGCTGGAAGATACCTTACAGAAATGTAGGTATTCTTGGGTAGACAGCTGCAACATTTATTTCAGGTACTGGTACATGAAAGTGAACTGGCCAGCCCACAGTGCTCTGATGAAATAAGCTTCTTATCAGCAGCGAATGAACCAAGACCAAGACCTTGGAAAGGAAGTCAATGGCTAATATACTTCCCTGGGCACTGCAGCATCTCCATGAGCTAAAGCGAGGCCAAGTGCTCCTCCTTGTGACCGAGACAGATGTTACCAGTGAGGAGACAATGCACGACAAGCAGGGTTGCTTTCCATGCCTGTTACACTACTGGCTGGCACTGGCATTGCCCCAGGCACTGTGGCTCTGTGAGGTGGGGAGCAGAGCCAGGCTGAAATGGGTAGCTACTTCTGCTTAATTCCACAGAGCCCCAGCAATCCAGACCCTTTCAGGATCACCTTGAGTCCTGCCAGCCTGCCCAGGAGACATGTTACTTGCCTCTGTTGCTGCAAAATGAGGGGTTGGGATTTCCCCAGAACATCCTGGTATGATGACAAGAAAACTACGTGTGTGTATGTGCGTGCGCATGTTCACTGTCTGCTCACCTTCCTCTCCGGCTTCAGCTCTTTATCCTGTCGGCAGCTCTGTAAAACAGTTCACAGAGCAGCTATGTGAAACAGATTACAATCCGTATTTTCTTTTTCCTCCTTAATCTTAAAGGATTGCTTCTGGGGCAAAAGAGGAGGGCAGTACATTCTCTCCCGAGCAAACTCAGCTTGCCCAGCTTGGAGAGGCTTTCTAAATGCCTGCCTGTGGTAAGGAATAGGAGACTATGGAAGACTAATGGCTGGACATGTTGTTGTTAAAGTTTTATTTAGCAAGAACTTCATTTTTTTGAACGGTATTTCATCACATCCAGAGTGGTGGCAGCTCAGAGAAAAGGCAACAACCAAAATGTTTTAAATGACAGCAGACAGACACTGAGTAGACAGGAGAACTGGGTTAGCTACAGTCTGTAGTAGCTTGACCTCCTGACTCCTATGATGTTGACTTTGCAGCATGAGCATCTGGCTACATGCTATGTTAGAAGTATGCTCCCTGCTCCAGCAACTTAATTCTGGTTGTCTTCTGCACCTATGCTTTAAATAGAGCCACTTCCATACATATTGCACCAAATGTAATCAGGCCATTCACAGGAAAGATGTAAAGAAACTGCATTGCACTGATAGTCCTAATCCACAAAAAGGAAAAATAATTATTAAGTGGTCTAAGAGTGGCAGCTGTGGTGTGTGAACATCAAAGGCGACAAAGCCTCTTCTCTTCATCTCTAACTAGCCACTCTGCAACGCAGCAGACACTGGCTGGGGACGGTACAGCAGGGTGATAGCAGCTGAGCCATGGAGCTTGGGTGAGTGAGTGAGTTCATGTTTAATTAGGCAGCTCTCTGGGGGATCGGGGATCTGTGCTTAAAATGCACGTGGTTGCTTTGCGCAGATCCTAAAGAAGCACCATTTTCCCTCTGGCCACAAAAAGAGAAGGGAAGAAAATGTTGACCTCAAAAAAGATCAAGTATTAAAGATTCCCTGGCATGGATGATAGCAGTGGAAGCAAAGTAGGGATATACTTCCAGCTTGGCTTCAGAGAATGATACAAACACTGTGCAGGAAACAATCTTCATAAGTGCCCCCACCCTGAGAAGAGAAATGCTCCAGGAGAGAAGTAATAAATTATAACTTTGACTAACTAAAACTAACCTTGATTATAAAGAAGGGTGTCCGGTCAGTCCTGAAAAGCTAGAGGCTGAAAAACTAGACTCCTTAGTTCTGTTCCCTGGTCCAGCAGGGCAGTACAGTTTCAGACTGACACAACAACTGCAAGTGTTCTAATCGTGATTATGCTGCAGAGCCCCAGTGGAGCCCTGAAGGAGTCCCTGAAACGTCTGATTCTATCCTACCCATCTGCAAAACAGAGATAAACAAGACATGTCTTGAGCTTTCATTAATATTTGCAGGACTACTTTGAAGTGCATGGTGCCCTGTACTGCAGAGCAGTTTACACTACAGCAAAGCCATTCGTGGCCCCAGTTGCCAGCAGCAAACCTTCCACTGCACAGTCCTTTGCACTGGTTATAGCCCAGCTTCCTACCTGCTGTTTGTGGACCCGTCACCCTTCTGTAAAGCCTGTCAGCAGCAGAAGACTGGTGCTGGGGTTCAGTCTCTGCCTTAAACATTCATTTTGCACCTTTACTATGCAACCAGAATTCATTCTACAGAAAGGTGTTTAATCAGTTTTGATGCTGCTGGCTTTTCTTGCTCTTGGACACTCAGCTGGAGAATGGGATTTAAATTTGCAAAAGCAAATGCTGTAGCCTTGGCACCAAAGAATCCTCGGTGATGGGAATAAGCCCAACGGCAAAGAAAACAGATAAATCCACTGAGCCAGCTGCTAGGGCTTCAGTCATTTGCACCTGACTGCTATGACCCTAAGCAATATCTCTTGTGTAGAGCTGAAGGCAGCCAGATGGGTAAAGGGCCAAAGCACTGAGGAGTCAGGAGACAATGCCATGCAGTAGACATACAACAATAAAATCTGGGTTCCCAGGTGTGTGATGGAAAACGGAGGGAGGCAATAAAGGCTATTAGCAGAACTGCAAATTTTAATGGCAGCTTAGACTGAGATTTTAAACAGACTCCAGGCTTCTAGAGGACCATACCAAGTAGGTGCAGGCACAGCACAAATCTGCATGAAACCTCTGTGAGAGCAGAACTTGGCTGTATCTCGTGCTGGGGTACAGGATCATCTGAAGTGGAATAGTTTGCGCTGGCTCTTTTAAAACCAAAGGGCGGTGGTTTATGTATTTTTATTTTTCCAACAAGCAAATATAAGTTGAAGGTTTAAGTTAAATTAGTTATAGTGGGTATTTATGGACTGTACACCTGTACTATGCAGGCCTTCTGCTGGGCCTATGAACAGGAATGACTCGCACTTGGAGTGAACTGCTTTGTTGAATATAGTAGAATGGTAAACTGTGACGGGAGAAAGCAAAATTCACAGGTGAATATTCAGTCAGCAGCCAGAGTAACAAAATTCATCAGTAAATTATGTGTTTACTTTATTGCCCTAGCAGAAAGTTTGCCCTAGCAAACTGAGCTTTAGAGCAAGAATAACTTGTGTATATTTTTAAGCCAGAATGAGGTTTCAAAAGTTTTACTTGTTTCCCTGTAGGAAATATCTCAGGCATATCTCAAAAAGATACATGGCAAGTTTCTTCTACTCATCAGAACAAATCAATACTTGCAGAAACCACCAGTAGCTGTTATAGGAAGGTGGAGGTTTTAGCTAAAAGCAGGCAAATGTGAAAGGAGAGCTCAGCAGACATAATGCTGCCATTGGGGCTGTTAATTCTATTTATGTCTTTAGCCTAGCTACCCTGTGTTGCTGTTGGTGGGCTGTCTGATGTCTATATAATTCAGGTTTTAATGCTATCAGTAAAGCTTTTGCTTGTATTTGACTCAGAGAAAATAATTTGAGCTCAGGAGTGCTAGTCCTATGTTACTGGGGTCATTCTGCCAGTTACTGATGAATATGCAGCTCTAACGATATTCTTGAATATTTTTAAATGCAGTACAAAAGGAACAGAGCTGAAGTTAAACAAAGCAATTATTTCCAAACTTGAGCTTTCACAATAGAGACAAATTGTAATCACACCCTTTGAAACCTGCAATTACAAGTAGTTCCCACTAACCCTTTCCCCTCCTCCTTTGTGATAGATGGAAAATGAGTTACAAGGCGTTAGCCGGTGCTTCTCTTTTGTTTCTTGATACTCAGCAGAACTTCCCTGAACTTGCAGGAGCATTGTTTTTTTTTTAATTCCCCAGAGTGTTAGAGACCCTTTAAAGGACTACGTTAAACTTCCCCAGCTAAAACAGGTTCTCCAGGAAAAGGAAACATTGAGAAGT
This sequence comes from Pandion haliaetus, assembly GCA_013401275.1. NCBI lineage: Eukaryota > Metazoa > Chordata > Aves > Accipitriformes > Pandionidae > Pandion > Pandion haliaetus. The sequence continues at coordinate 133,197 of VYZV01016386.1, forward strand.
AGATTGTACTAACCTTTGCCCAAAGCCATTTCTGGAAACCCATTCCTGTCCTGGTGTCCATGCTTTGTTTCAAAAAAGGCATAAAAAATAGGGTTGGCTCAGGGAAACTGCCAAGGCTGAATCATGGCATAGAAATTGTCCTCCTCATCTGGGTTTAACACAGTGGAAACACCAATAGGAAGGGGAAAAGGTGGTTTAATCACAGCCTGTAAGTACCTGAGTGGAGGAAGATTTCAGATATGAGAAAGCTTTTTAGTTTAATAGACACAGGCACAAGAACTTTCAAGTGTAAGAGTAATTCAGCAGTGGTAAGTATTATCAAGGTATGTGGTACATTCTCCATCTCCTGGAGTCTTCACATCAGGGCTGGATGTCTTTCCAAAAGATACCAAGACTGCTTCAGTAAGAAGCTGCTCATCTAAATTTAGAGACCAATGAGCGAAATTAAATAGCCTATGTTATACTGGAGTTCAGACAGCGTGACTGTAATAGTCCTTATGATCTTTTAAAACCCCTGAACCTCCAAATCTTTGCCAGCACTTCCTTAAGGAAAACTTTGGGACTAGGATTGGACTGAGCAAGTTTTGCACAGCATATAATAGCCTGTCAATGGCATGTTGTATTGGGTTTCTGTGGCAAGGTTTTGGTAGCGGGCGGGGGGTTGCAGGGGTGGCTTCTGATGAAGAGTTGCTAGAAGCTTCCCCTTTGTCTGACAGAGCCAATACCAGCCGGCTCTAAGG
>VYZV01016386.1:137841-207479 GCA_013401275.1 Pandion haliaetus
TCAGACTCTCTGCCTGGCAAACAGCTATCAGCTGCTTCACATTCACTCAGGCTATAACAAACTCTTACGCTGGTTTCTGCACATAAATTATGCCTCAACAGTCTCAGTCTTGTAGTCCAATTTTGCTGCTGTCTCTGTAGTGGATTTGCTCTGGCTGAGAGCTGACTGTGTAACTTCAGGGAAAAATTTTTGAATGAGAATGAGAGAGAGGCTGTAAGAATTGTTCAGCCGGTTTCTAATTTCTATCACATGTTAATTGGACTGCTATAATCTGCAGCTATCATCTGCTAAAACAAGCCCCAGTACATGTGACAGAGGACGAATCATGGACCAGGACCCAGCTTAGAGAGAGGGAGCTTGTGAGCAGTGAACGTGTGCTAATTGCAACCCAAACCTGTTTTGCTTTGGTGTTTGAAAGCCTGTGTGTCTGATGCAAGGTGATTGCTTTTTGCAAACCCCAGAGGAAAGAGGGGAGGAAAAATTGTCTCTCTCTCTTACTTCAAGAAGCAATGTTACATCAGTAATTACTTTCATTCAAAATGCTTTCAAGCATAACTTGGTTAGAACCTTATCGTCTCTATAACGACTAGAGTAACAGGCTGCATCGTGGAGAGATTTGATTAAGGGGTGATGTCAGTCCATTTATGAGAAACAACATGGATTTGGGGTGCAGACAAGAGGTTTTAATCCACCTGTGCTTGGCTGTAAGAAATAGATTTGTAAAAGCATGATTGTGTCTCTGTCTCTGTAAGTTTTCAGTAAATTGCACTGTACTCCCACCCTCCTTCCTATGTGCGTGATGCTTTTAAAGTTGAGCATTTAACAACTGACAGCTTCTGCTGCTGTGGTTTTCGATGTTCAGGGATAGGTTAAATGATGGGATGCTTCAGCATCCTCCAGTAGCAGATGGAGGTTCAGGCATGGATAAAGGTGAGCTTTAATCTCTGTGCAATGTTAAATGATTCAGTAGTGAAGCACTACATCAGCCAAGGGATGCTGGGTAGGAGAATTAAGGTGCTATCCTACCAGTCATTATCATTCTTGTTGCACATAACAAATTTAGCAGGCTAACTAACTAACTTTAGCAGGCTAAATCTAAACATCTTTAAAAACTATGAGTTTGGGGATCAATACTAAAGTTTTAATCTGAACCAAGTCTCTTGTTTATCTGTTTTATCGTCCACTTTCCCCTTTACACAAACAGACAGCAGGAAAAGAAAGAAGGAATCCAGCCTGCAGAAACATTTTAACAAATGATGGATATTTTTAGAATTCTTTTAACTGTGTTTAAAGTAAAATAAAGGCCTTTCAGTAAACCTGTCAGGCAGACCCTAGGTATATGGGGACCCCAGGGAAAAGTCTTAATGTTCACCTGCATGTGTTTATGCATGAGAGTGGTTTGGTATTTTGTCCTTGAGTGACAGCCCAGTATCATCTCTGAAGGATTCATCCCAACCTCAGCTGCAAAGCAGATGACTTTGATATGAACTGCAGAAAACATATTAAGGATGCCACCTGGCTCTTACTTTTGAAGGATTCATAAAGGCATTAGACTGGAACTTGGCCATTCTGTGGACATCTTGAGCAAATCTTTCCATCTTTCTCAGTTTCCAGCTCTTTTCTTTCTACAATAAGCTTGCAAGTCATGTTACATGTATGAACAGAACCTCAGGAGAGAACAGGATTACCCTCAAATCACTAAAGTTATGCAGATACAGAAAATAACACATTAGCACAAGAGTGCTTTGATCTTTGCAGGATGATGTGCCCTGGATGTTTACTTTTATAGTCGGGGTGCACACTGAACTTACAGTTTAGGCATTACAATGTTGCTTTGTTAAAATATAAATGTCTGCACGTTTTGCACTAGGTAGTTAGATTAACTGAAAGCAATTGCCAAAAGCAATCAACAAAATGCCAAAGCAGTTGTTCAGCTTCCCCACAGCTGCTCTTCTTTTCCTCAATTAAAAAAAAAAAAATCAACCCCCACACCCAGTCCTCCTCCATAGTCTTGCTGTTACTCTCGACCAGCAGCTACAGTCATTAGGAAACACTTCCTGAAAAATCAGCCTAGCATTCCAGTCTTATCCATAGATGATAAAAACAGAACTCTTCCCACATTTGCTCTCCAGCAATTAACTAACAAACCATGGCTCCAAGAACTACATTTCTTAGGGATTACTGTTCAATAAAAACAAAACACAGTGGGAAAATGATCCACTGGAAGAAATAAAAATTGCAGAATATTCTGTAATACAACCTTTGTGTGCATCTACCCTTAAAGTAAAGGTAATTAAAGGAAATGGGGGAAGCTGAAATTTATTTTGTTTTCCAAGTTGTTGAAAAAGGTGTTGAAAATAAAACAAAATAAAAAGTTGCTTAACCTGACTGAGGCTCAATGGAAAATGCAGTTTTCTGAACTCAGCCAAATCCTCTCATCCTATGGCAAAATTTTTGGACAACTGTATGAATTTCTGTGTTTGGCCACTCACACAGGGTGGGGGGACCCCTTAATTTCCGTTACTGCAACCAAGGCAAAAGCTGGTACACAAGGGTTCTCCAGAACATGTCCAAGGGCACCAATCCAGCCTCTGTTCGCTGGCAGACAGAGCCTGGGCAGAGACTGCCTTCCTAATAGCATAGAAGCATCTATTCGTAAGAAAAGTCCCAAACTTGTAAAACAAAGGCAGGATCTCATCAAATCTTTCTGAAACAGGAGGTAAGCAGAACTGGCACATGCAGGGGTAAACACATTTTCCCAGCATGCATGCACCCAGAAAACAAGGGGACAGATCCATATTTGAGTGGCTATTAAGAGAAAATAATAGAAAACACACCAAAGGAAACCAAGAAAAGGCCTGATTTGCCCCTTAAATGTTCCAAAGAAAACTGGACGTTAACTGCTGCAGACAGTGGTGTTCCCAGAGAGGAAGAAAAACCTTGTGGAAGTGGAACCAGGTCCCTGACTGGCATAGCCTGAGCTGCTGCCATCCATACAGACTATCGTGCCACTGTAAGGAAACTTTTTGTCACCTGGCATAAAAAAAAATAAAAAATAAATTGCCCTACATTTCTTGAATTAAATTGCCCCATAATCCAAAGGCCAGCTCATTTTCAGCTTGTGTTAGAGATAACAGTTTTAGCATTTCCATAGCAGTTTTCTGACATCCCAAGTAACATAAGACAAGGCAATTTGTTAATCTGCCAACACTGGCATTAAATATCCCCTTTTGTGGGTTGACAACACATTAACAAGAAGTCAGACCCTATAGACCATTTTCCTACTGAAACTATGAAATTTTGTGTATAATTCATTTACCCATGCAATGGAAACTTAATGGCATGTGAAAAGCATAAAATAGAACTTGTGGTAAATGTCTTAAGTCTTAAAGATATATTTGTACCCACTCAAAGCCCACTTTGGCTCTAAAACAATTGCAGAAAGAACAGTTCTCAACTTCAAAGCTGTGGAAGGTCTGCTTTTAATCTCTGGGAGTTAGAATAGGAATTCTGTGTCAAAGATGCTATTTTCCTCTTATTTACCCACAGGTTCTCTCTGTCTGCAGACCTCACTTAATGATAACAGCTCCCTGGCCCCATATAGATGCAGGAGAAATGCCTAGCTGTGTCATTTGCATACCTTTGATATTTCCATTAGCACAAACAGGTAATTATGGTGAGAAGCAGGAAATAATACAATAGAGAGTATCTGCATTCTGAGACAAAAGCTATTTCCAGGCTGCCAGGCTTTCTGCTTTCCTTGCAATTCGTGTACACTTCCCGACTGGTTTGAGACAAGGGAGGTATTTGTGGGCATCATCTCTTGTACTAAAATATTGCATTGCACTTGCTTGGATACCGCACAAAAACCAGGTTGAGGCACTGGACTTGAACAGACAGTCAAGCTTCTGTCCAAGATTAGACATGAGCCTGGATAAATTCTTTGGAAAATTGGCCATCAGTTTATAACACCCCAGGACTTAATGAATCCAGACTCTCCACCTGTAGCTGAAGGAAGAAACTGGCATTGTGGGTGTAACTAATCAGATCTCTTGAACCAAGAAAATTCTGAGTCAGGTGAGAGATGCCTACAGCTGTCTAACAGGTTGGCTGGCAAACTCAGTCTCTCCTTCTTGCACTGGCTGCTGCTGAAAACATCTTTGCACTTTTTTAAAGCTACAGTAAACTAGTGAAATGCATTCAAATCTTACATGTTTTTTTCTTTCTTTCTTCCTTACCTGCCTAGATATTTTAACATAGCAAATTGCTGTCTTCTCAAATATCCCTTTCCTCCTTCTCGTTTCGTTCAGATTGTAAAGCTCAAAACTTAGGATATCCAATATCTAGAGAATTTCCTTGGAAGTACATGGGCACTACAAATACCTGCATTTACAGGTGAAGGACAGTATGTTATTCACTCTTCCAAAGTTGCTGATTGTAGTGTTCGTAATCTGTTTTAAAGCAGGCTGAAGACAAGCTGGTTTAATAAAGGAAACTTCTCCAAGAATAACTTTTCTCTCTCCTATTGCCTCTGAACCAAACTCAAGACTCCCTATCAGCATCAATTGATTTCGTTCCTTTTTCTTGTCTCCTTGACTCACTCTTCCTTCCCTTGTGACTTCCTTATCATAGTTTTTTCTTGATATGTTGGCTAGACTGAGGGAATTGTTACTCAGTATTACAGTGGTGATTTAAGGCCTGAACTTGGAGTGGGTCACAGGTGTCATAACTGGTGTCCAAACACCTCCATATAGGCTAGTACAAAGCATCTTAATGATTTAAGCAGAAAACTGTATGAGAAGGTAGAAAACAAGAGAATTCGTTTGCTCTATTTTGGAACTGATGGTCAGAAAGATTTTGACAGTTTGCATGGAATATCTGATTGAGAGATGGGGGTTTGTACACTGGGCTCCTGAGCACCAGATTAGTACCTTCAGTCACAAAAGCATTCCCTTGCTCCACCTGGAATGCATCTGGATTTTCAGACAAACCCAGGTAGACGGGGCTGCCATGCTGGGTCAAAACAGTTTCCACTTGTCTCAACTGTCTGGAAAGCAAACTCGTACATAAAATTTTCATGTCTAAATTCCAGAAGGAAAATCTTGTTTTTCAGGTATTTGGGAAGGCTGGAAGTATCTCTTGTCCATTGTTAGGATTTCCCCCCCACACACACCCCCCCTTTTGCTTTGAAATCAGTCCCTCAAATGGAGAATAAAACCCAGAAGAGTTTAAATTCAGGGGTAGTATAATTTGTGATGCTCTCCTGATCTGACACAGAATTGTGCCATCAAAATTATGCCCTTTCTATTTGCTGGCAACACATACATTTTTACTTCTTTAAATATCACTTCAAGATCATAAGCTGTGTGCCATCCTCAACCACCAAAAAAACTGCAAATGTGACTGCCTTGGGAGAAAGCTGCAACTGGGCATGAATAGAAAAGAATCTTTTGCTTATTTTCATTTCTGCCTTCATATGTTATTTATTATCAGTTGCTTCCAGGTATACTTGCAGCCTCCCTAGGGGCCATTGCTGCAGCGACATTAAATGAGTTTACTCAGATGCCGCCGTCTGTGACGCGCTCTAATTTTAGACTTTGTCTCCCTGGATTCTGTATTTGGATGCAAAGAAGTGACAAGCATTTCTCTTTTTTGTATAATCTACATTTTGAGGGTGGGAGCAGCTCAGGTTTTTGACAGAAATGGGAGGAAGATGGGAAAAAAATGTATCCTAGGGTCACAGTTGCCAGCTTAATCAACAGCATCAGCAGGGGCTGCTCTGGGCTGTCACTGACGTGGGCTTTCAGCCAGACCCTGTTTCCAGGTGCTAAATCAGAAAGCCAGTAGAGCTACTCCCATTCACTCTCAGGAAACTGAGCCACCATCAGGCTGTTCCCAAGGGAGAGAATAATAATAAACAGAGGGATTATAAAAAGGCTGAGCACAGGAGGAGGCTGAAAACATGCTGGTGAGGAAAGGTAGATGGAACAGCAGCATGAATTGCTGTCGGGGGAAGAGTGTGGAGGGAGCACAGACGGAGAGAGGGTGCTTGGTGGCTGGAAGCCATACGGGTGTGTTCAGGTGGCACTGAGCATTTTTGCACAGACACACTGAGGACCAGTTACATTTCACCTCCATCAACTATGGACGTGCCTTGACTTCCCTCAACCTGTCTGGGCCCAAATCACGCTCCTAAGAAACCTGTCAGAGGCTGAAGCAAGAACAATCCTCACAGCGGTACTTTTATTAAGTGCATGAGTTTGGAAGCCTAGGTCTGAGGCCAGTCAGAGGGAGATTGGTGTCAGGAGGTATATCGGCACATTTTGGAGACTGACAGCTGTTGAGACCCTGAAGACCAGCTCATGGCAGCCTTTGATCTTTGCCACTGGCTCTCCCTACACTTCAGCTGTACTAATAGGGAGCTGATTCTTCACAGAGTCAGAGGCATCTGTTTTAGTTTCAGAGCAATCTTTCATTTAGGGAAAAGACAGACCCACCGGGCATTTCCTTTAATGGTCTTTTCCTGGGGAAGTGATCACAGGCTTATCTTTCAGTGGGAAAGATAAGCCTGTGATTGCCTCCTCTTGCGGCAATCCAAGCTGGGCTGCATCTCCAGCAAATACTGCCAAGGTAACTGTGTATTTGCTCAATGTTCTTGTGCCAATGGCTAACACTGTGTCTTCAGTAGACTGCTGCTGTATTAAAATCCAGTCACGATGACAAACAGCCCAGCTGACAGGGATAGTCATAACAGTTGGTTTTCAGTAAAGACCAACTACTCCCTGTCACCGCCTTTCTGCTCAGAATAATACTGAATTGCCTGTTAGTTTGTCACTATATATATATATATGTTTTTTCCCCATTTCCTTTGAGAAGGCTGCATAAAGCTTGAGGAATAGCTAACATCATCAGGAATAATTACACCAGGTGCAAATTCTTATTAGCTTTATTGCAAAACAACCAGGTTGGACCCTATGTGAATTACAGCTGGGAAGCTGAGTCCTTTCCCCAGGTCTGTCTGTTCCACTTAATATGTGTTTCCAATAATGTTATTCCATTACAGGAAACTAGAGTTAAAAGTCCTTTTGTTTACTGTGTTATACAAATTCAATTTGTCATAGAGCTGGGCGTATAAATTAGAAATGAGGGATGTTAGCAAAATTAAATAAGGCCTTTACCAGTTTCCATTGCAGCTAAGATTGTTGTGATAAATTGGAGCCACGAAGCAACATTTGGTAAAATAAAATAAAGCCACAGTATAAATACATAAATAAATCAGTAATAGACAGTGCATAGATAGACATGAATATCTTAGATCTCCTTCTTCCCTGCCCTTGTGTTACAGAAAACTGGGAGGAAAGTATTAAGAAATCAGGATTTTCTCCTTTGGTGTATGCTGTTTCCAGCCTGGTCAGCTGCAGCAGAAGGCAGTAAAGCAGCCTCATCTGACAGTCACCTGTTTAGTCTTAACTGCCCTCCACAGACTTACTGCATAAGCACAATGGCTTTACTAACCTGTGGCACAGAGAATGCAAACTGAGAGGGTCTCTTTTTCTGCCCAAAGAGGAGCAACAACTGCTAGTGCTTGATTTTCCATTACTGAGAATAAGATCTTACTCTGTGGTTTTAAGATGCAGCTTGTTAAGAAACAGAGTTACACCATAGGACAACCCACATGTGAAGTGACAGCTCAGTAAACCAAGGTCTAGACCTGGGAAAGTATTCCTCTTTCCCGTTCTTCTCAGAGGAAGTTGTGGGCTAGTGATCAGCTGTCACATACTGCTCAAGCGACTTTGCTCCAGGTGAGCTGAGGATGCCTTCTTGCTACTTAAGAGTCCCACAGACCTCTGTGAGGATGGCTTTGGTGTGTGTTGCAAGAAACAGTAGGGATGGGGCGGGGTTAGTTTGTCACTAAACGTGCTCTCACCCTCTTTTACTATTGGAAGAAATCAGAATATATCAGACAGCTACTTCCCTTTGTAGCTCCTTCCAGACGTTGTCTTGCGAAGCAGTCATGTTATATGCTAAGTTATTGAAGCCTAGTTTTTTATTCCCAAGTCTGAAACTGTCCCTAAAAAGACAGATATGGAAAAGGTGTTTCTCCAGCTGCTTCGGAAAATAGCATGTACAAGCCCTGCTGTTTACAAGTTTTGCATTAAGCGTACTACAGGTAGCTATCAAGTGGCAAACTCCTGTGCAGGTCATGCTACATTTTTTAAACTACTCCTAACTTTTAATATTTGCAGATTCTTTCCTCAGAAGAATTTGTTACACTGTACCTGCAACATCCTATATAATACAGCATTGCAACTAGGAGGGAGAGACAGAGTTTTGTACTTTACATTACTCACGCTACTCATTTCAATTTTATAACATCAGTACATTGAAACTCTTTCAGAATGATGGCAGAAGCACCACAGAGAAGGGTGGTTGATTTTCTACTGAAGCTCAGACAATTTTTTTGCATTCCAGTGGATGCTAATAGTTCCCTGCTCCAAAAGCATTTGATGTTGGAAACAAACATCACAAAAAGGGTGATTAAAAGAAAGTAGAGTTGATATGCCTGTGATGGGGAAGTAAATCACATTGACTGAGAACCTTGAACAGTTCATTTTCAGGGGAGAAGGGGCAAAGGAAACATGCTGCACTGTTTCCAGGGTCAGAGAAATCAGTCTGGTGCTTTCTCTCATTGAAAGTTTCTTGCTCAGAAGAGCATCACAACAGTAAGGGGAGCAGGGAAGGAAGAAATTTTCCTCTTACCCCTTTGTATGACATGGGGATATCACAGGATACCCAAGATATTCCAGATACTCTGCAGCTGATAAAGTTTTCTCCTAACTGTTAGCCTCTCTGAAGCAATATCCATCAGTAAGACTTAAGGGCAATTCTCTGTAGCTTCAGCCTATGTTTTGGGAGCAGACTGGTGCAACAATTACATGACAACACCTGATCACCAACTTCTTTTCTAGGGGAACGTTGCTGAGCTCTGAAATGCTGCATGTTCAGGTAGAATGGCTAATCCCCACGAGGGTAGGACTGTTCAGAGCGTAGGGAATATGAGGAAACAAACTTAGATCTGTAACACAAGAAGCCATGCAGAACAAATTCCTCATAACAAGAGGGGGTGGGGAAGAACTTGCAAGCAGGACTTGGGTCCTGAAGCTCTCTGTCTTGTACTCTAATGATTCCCAGACACGTTCTATAATGCAAAGCAGCAGCTGCCTCATGGAGCTGTACATTTTGCCTTCGTATGTTGCAGCTCTGTTCCCAGATAAAAGTTGAGCTAAAAATTCCAGTGGCAGCATTGTAATCTCTTTTTCCACAAAAAGATTTAGTCCCTTCCTTACCAAGCTCTCAGACTGCAGGTGAACACAGACACAGAAGAGCAACGTTCTGTTCAGCGTTCTGTGACAGATGAATGGTAATTGCAGAAGCGTTTACGTGTCTCTGACTATTGTATCCTGTATGGACTTGATTTTTCACGTCAGTGCTTTGCTGACCCAGAAATTTATGAAGCTGGAGGTACCTGGCTCTTGAAGAATCGTTCCTTGTGTGAGCAAAATCTCTTGCTTTACATGGTTTGGCCTTCCTTGGAAAAACTGAGAATTTTTCATATTTTAACTCTGTTCCCAACTATTTTCATCACAAAAAAGAAACAAAACTTGCCTTCGGTACTGGAACAGTAAGAGAGGATGAAAAGCAAACTAGGGAAAGAATTGCTATGAAAGACACACTAAATTATTCAGCTGCTGTGACACGACCAGAGGGGAAAGTGGAAGGTTCCTTGCCTGACTGTGATTTAAAACTTTATGTATGTCATTCTGCAGAGAAAACTATCAAATCACTTACGTTAACTGACAATTAGGAAAATTTCATAGTTTCTAGAAGGAAAGTAGCCTTGCAAATGCCTCATGCTTACTTATGTTGACTTAGTAAAATTTTACATTTACTAAGAACATCTGACACCTAAACCTGGCCCCAAAACAGAGCCCTAGTCCATACGTGTGATGAGAAGACGTTAAGATAAATAATTTTTCTTTATCTCCTCTCCCTCTTACCTCCTCGTTTATAAATCTCCACAGACTCAATAGCTATTACAGAGATTTTGGCAGACAGATGTTAAGCAGGGAAGGGAGGAATCAAAAAACACCAGGGAGGAAGGAAAGAATCAACACTACCTGACGGGTCCAATTTAACAGTACTGTTTCCAAAGGAAGATATGAGCAATTTGAGAAGTTTCCCATGTACAGCACAGCATACCTCTCTTTTGGTTGTAGTTACCTGGGGTGGCACTGATCCATGACATTATACACTCCAACAGCCACATGGGCACATACAACGCTTTTTGCATGGGGTAAACACTACAAACCCAATGCAAATCCCTGTTTAGATTATGCTTTTAGGTCCAGCTCCAGGAAAAGGCTTAGAGCAAGCTCCAAGGAGGAACCCTTAGGGCAGGAGATAATACAACCACCGCCCTGAAAGTGGTTTCTCCCATTTCCTTCTTGCTCCAACAAGATGGAGAACATTTTATGGAGACTACCACTACCTTTCCAACTGCATGTTCATAGATTGCTTTCCCAGAGCTTCTTCTAATCAAATGATCTTAGTTAAGTCTTTCCACTAACGTTTCTCTCCAAGTCCATGTAAAAGTTTATTACCCAGAGAATCCAAAGCAGACCAAAGGCTTGTTTCTTTAGCTGTTGGACAAAATCTGAGTCAAGTAGCCCTGGCCCTGAAAGACTTTGTTTCTAAGTAGACATATAATGAGAAATGTAATACGGGGAGACAGCAGACAGCTCTGAAAAGTTATACAACTGGGCACAAAACATAGTGCAACTCAGTGCACAAGGCCACGGGATCTCAGGCATCTCACTGTCCTCAGAGGGTATGAGAGGAATTGCTAACAGGTGGCAACTGATTCTCTTATCCTTGCAAAGCATGAATACCTAAACCAGAAGCATCCCAGAGACAAATGGTCATTGGACTCTTATTGAGTACCTTTATTTTTTGTTCCTATAATAGTATTTGTAGGAGGTGTTATATCTCCTAGGTTATGTTTTTTTGAGGAGGAGGAAGTCTTTATATATTTCTCTGTAAAGAGAGAGGATTGAAGAGGGAGGAAGGGGAGGGAGTCAGGATGTACCTTTGTTTGATAGCCTACAGATAAATTCAGAAAACTCACCAACCTGTGAAAGCTACAAAGATTAGAAAGGGCTTTGCATATAACCAGCATCACAGGGCAAGAAAAAGATTTCAGATAACACCGGGGTCACGCAGAGGAAAATATTAAGATGTATATGCTTAAGACAGCATGCTGGGAAAACTAGTGCAAGGCAGACACACGGCAGGACGAAGAGAGAGATTGGACAGCTGCATCAGAGAACTGACTGCAGTGACTAGAAGGGTTTAGATCAAAACAGTAAGGCAAAGGAAAGAGGCTAAAGCTATGTAGGTGAGAAATAAGCTTTTCTTTGGCCTCTCCAAAGCACAGCTTGGCCCTGAAACTTAGTAGTTGTTGCGGTTGTTTAACACGAAAATTGTCCCAAATTTGAAACTGTGCAGAAAGATCACACCAGGATCCTGTGTTCTTTTTCCTACGGGGCTGAAAAATAGGTTATCAATGGGTTTGGTCTGGTGCTATGATCTACCAGTGCATGACCAGCGTTTCTACTTCTTGCACTAGAGAACAAAGGGAGTAGAATAGGCCCCTTGGGGACCAAACAGTTGTGTTATCCAAACAAAGATAGTAACAACATTTCCAGTAATGGCATATATCCATTTCTCTGAAAATTTTCTGCCTATTTCACTGTTTGTTGGGTGTTTTTTTGTTTTTTTTTTTAAAAAAACTCTACACCATTGCCAGCAGCAAAGAATAAAAGACCCTTGAGTGTGCAGTGCAGTTCATTTACAGCTCCTTTATTACATCCCTTGTTTTAAAGCAGTCTCTTCAAACCTCTTGAAGTCAGACCCACATTAAAACACCTTTGCCGAGTTGAGGCCCTAATCACCTCAGGTTCCTTGGGTTCTCGCAAGATAAGTGATGTGAATTTTACCTTGCTTGGGTGATGTTGGAATAAGCTCATTAAATTAATAGTTACAAAGTGCCATCTATCTCCCTGCAAATCATGGATGTGCTTCAGAGGGGAAACTCCTATAGATGAGCAGGTGGAGCAACTCTCATTCAAAGAAATAAAGCACTTCTCCACTTAATAGGCTAAATGTGCCAGCTGCATAACAAAGAGAGTTAGAGGAGCATGGGGATTTGTGAAGTGACTCTTTGGAATAGAACTGGAGAGGGCAGGACTCTGGTACATGGACACAGTACTTATCTGGTATGTTTGCAGGTTTTATTAATCAGTCTAATTATTTTAAAAGTGATTACCTTTTACCCCTCTCACTGCACTTAGAGTTTGTCCTGGTTTCAGCTGGGTTAGAGTTCATTTTCTTTCTAGTAGCTGGTATAGTGCTATGTTTTGGATTCAGTATGAGAAGAACGTTGCTAACACGCTGATGGTTTCAGTTGTTGCTAAGCGGTGTTTAGACCAAGGCAAGGATTTTTCAGCTTCTCCTGCCCAGCCAGCAAGAAGGCTGGAGGGGCACGAGAAGTTGGGAGGGGACACAGCCAGGGCAGCTGACCCAAACTGGCCAAAGGGATATTCCATACCATGTGACATCATGCCCAGTATATAAACTGGGGGGAGTTGGCCTGGGGGCAGATTGCTGCTCAGGAACTAACTGGGCATCGGTCGGTGAGTGGTGAGCAACTGCACCATGCATCTCTTGTTTTGTATATTCCAATTCTTTTATTATCATTATTATTTTCTTCTTTTCAGTCCTATTAAACTGTTCTTATCTCAACCCACAACTTTTACTTTTGTTTCTGATTCTGTCCCCCATCCCACTGGGGGAGGGGTAGGGAGCGAGCAAGTGGCTGGGTGATGCTTAGTTGCTGGCTGGGGGTAAACCATGACAGAGTTAAATGTGATTCAACTGGCACTGCATTCAGAGATTAATATACTAAAACTGTGTTTTTCCAGAGAGCCTAAGACATAAGCAGAGTTCCTTACACTCTTTCCTTGCAGTACTAGTAGAGTTTATAACTCCTTAAAGATACTCAGATGTTCCAGCCAAAATTCTCAGGGGCAAGACACATGGTATTTTGCGATGTGCTTACAGTTCATGCATCCAAAAAGGCCCTGGCAATTTCCCCCCTGTTGTAGCTATATCACAACCATGCTTTTTAGGGAACAGGGTAGCTCTGTATCTTTTTGTGCTTGCAAATTGAGAAGAACCTGGGTTTAGAAGTTAGAGACATCTACCATTTCTGTAATGTGTTTTATCCATAGGGGTACAAAGGCTGATCGTTTATGTACATCCAGTGCAGCAACGCTGTAAGATTTAGGTCTTGCTGGTTATGTGACGATGGTGTCTGGAGGCTACAGAGCCACCAGCACTGTCTCAGGCTACGTCTTTGTCTCTCAGGGAACTGCAGTTATGTACATGGTCACGTGGGGCTGCGGTTTTTAAAATAAATGGGCGGATTATATTTATTATTCAACATCTGCAGACAGCAGTGGCCAGATGGCCAGGAAGTTGAGTGTATGCCACTTCCAAAGGGACCCTGTATGAAGTGGTATTTCACAAAGAATTAGAATTCCCTGTGGTGACATGAAGTGTGTCACATTTAATTCTGGGTGTAGCTACTGACCTGGCTTGAACTCCATTAGGGAGCATAAAACAAATGAAGTATAGTGCAGAACTTGGAGAGCTAGGCCCGCTGAATCACGGAGTGTTTCAAACTGCAGACAGACAAGCCTGGAGCCTGATGTTATTTGTTTCAGAGAACACTGGTGGGGAGAGCGATAAGGCCAGGACTGAAGACAGGCAAGGGATTTAAGAATTGGAAAAAAACATGATGAGAAGATGGTAGATCTTTCTTGGCCATCAGCTATGTCACCTATCTCCTCTGCTTGCCTCCATACCCAGAGCAATGGATCCTAGCTCAGTTCAGATCACTGTGGACAAAACAAAAGATAAGAGAGAGATTCCTTTGCTCCTCCTTAAAAGCTGCCTCTGGCATGACATCTGCAAAACCTGTGACAGCCTTTCCTTCCTTGGTTCTTGCTTTTTTGGAAGCCCAGTTTTGCTAATGTCCAATACACTTAGAGATTCAAATTACTTCAAAGCACCTTCCTTCTGTCAATAACTCTTGAGGTCTCTATCAACACATCTAAATAAATGAACAAGAATTCTGCAAGGCAGTTTTTGTGGAAGTATCTTTGGATATACCTATAACATCTCTAATTTGTTACATTTTAGTCTCTTTATATGGAGGCAGGAACTGCGTGCATTTTCCTCCTGTGTTTATGCAACTCCTCATACTGTGCACTCTCAGATCAGAGCTGCTGGTGTGAGGTCCCACTGCATAGTGAATAGCTAAATAAGCAAATAAAATGCTTTGCTCAACTTCGGTGTCTTCCATTCTTTCTAAACACAGGAAATTTTCAGGATTGCAAGGTCTGTTACCAAACTCTCTGTAAATAATAGGAATGTCTTCAGTCTAGGTAGAAATCCCCAGGAAAAAGTCTAGTAAAAAAAAAAAAAAAGTATTAAATGTCTTCAAAAGCTTCTTTTTTTTTTTTAAAAAATAATGCATTTCCCTGATCTAAAATGAAATAAAGTGCAGTGATACTCAGGGTAGAAGAGTGTTATTTTCATTTAGAAACTGACATCGAACAACCTTAACAATGCAGTTCCAGAGAAATAATTAAAATTAAAAACAAGCAACATGCAGACCTAATTAAATTTTTAAATAGAAAGACACTGCGAGGAAGGCAGAGAATAAATGATTTACAATTTTTTCTGGTGATGACTCCGCAGTTAAAGAAGAGATATCCCCTGAGGATTCCTGAATCACTTAATATTCTGCTTTTTTACCTAGGCTGCTTTCTATTATGTTTTCTCTGTAGAGGGGTATGTGTGTAAGAATGAAAAGGAGACCAGATCCTGGGCAAAACATCAAGTAAGAGAAATTACTTGTGTAATTCCCAAATTGCTTCCTATAAGAAAGAAACCATGTTATCTTCAGAAAACCAGGATAGGCATTTCCTCCATGTCCTCACACAGCCCCATTTGAATGGCTGTAACGATGAGATACACTTGCTCATCTCTGTTCTTTAGGAAGAGGACCCTACTGTTCTCAAGCAGTCATATGTTGGAGTGTGGGATTTTGATAGGGCAGACATAGAATCTAGGGTTATCCTGACAGTTACAAAACTAGCTGATAAGAGGGGAGTAATAGTGAATGGAAATTGGGTTAAAACAAGAAATATTCCTCAGTATTTGAACCTGCCTAAACAGGATGAAATGCAACATCTGCTCCTGTTGACACTCTCTCAACGCTGTGAGAGAAGGATAGACTCCAAAGGCAGAGAGACCTTATTTGGGCATGAAAGCAGGCGGAGTGGGAATCTTATTCCAGATGTTTTAGGTTCCAAAGACAGATATAATCCAGCCAAGGGCAAATCCATGGCACTGGCTCAGCTGGAGTAAGTAGATTTCTGCCTCTCTGCACAGTCTAAGAGGAGAGTCCTTTGCATGAAACGTTTCCCTGTTTCAAAGGCTATTACAAGGTTTGTTTGTCACATTTAGGCTGCCGTCTTTGCTTATATTTGTCACCATAGCAGTCAGAGCTGCTATGCTGCCCTGCGACCAACAGCTTTACCAGACACTTTTCTCTGTGGGAAGCAATAGGAGCAGAGAGAGATTATGGCCAAACTGGAATAAAAAACCCAATGCTTCTTCTGGTTACCTTTGTACAAATTGGATATTTTGAAGGATGATCTACAAATTCAGTGTGTCACTATTTTGTGAGCATCATAAGGCCAACAGCAGATCAAGCAGCTTGCTTCATAATGAGAGATGAACGGGGAAAAGAATGACTGCAAATTTCCTTTTCCAGGCTCTACCCTTGGACTTCTAACTTCATAATAGCTCCAGGACGCCTCTCCAATTGCTACAGTAAGCACTAACTTAATTGATGTCCAAAGCAGAAAGGTGTTCTGTCTCTCACGTTCAAAACCACAGTGCATCAGCCTGTGATCTCCAGCAATGCACAATGAGAATCATTTCAGATCCTGCCAGATCCAAAAATGAAGAGGTTTGCCTGAAAAGTAGGAATGAGAGGAATTCAGTTCCCCAATGAATCTATCGGAGGAAAAGTCCTCCCTCAGTACTGCCTGAGTTACCCAACGTAGCAAACAACATTGTTTTATTTGTCTGATTTGTTTATGACTGTTAATTCTGGCTTGCCAAGGAATGCCTGACTGATGAATATTGCCAGCAGAAAAACATATTTTATCCTGAGAGCTCATTGCAAGCTGCTTCCCTACTCAGTGCCATATTTCTCCGGGGCAGGAAGGATCTGTAGTACTGCATTTGTTTTACACTCTGTTTAGTGTTCCCATGCACGGATTTCTCACTCAACAGAGACCAACAAGCAGGTCAAAGTGGAGCTGGAAAAGACCCTTTTTGTGCCAGCCAGTGTAGTAAACACTTCAAGTCAGCTGCTGTTCTTTTTCCACCCTGGGCATTCTGAAGCTCTGGAGACATTTCCCTAACAGGATTCAGCTGCTGAGGAGAAAGTGGCTTTGGCACATTTTGCAGTGATCTTCTCAGATACAAAAGCTTTTGGAAATTCAGCAAACCATATTTCCAATAAAAAAGCTAAGAAAACAGCCTGCTCTCCAGAAGCTGTTTCCAGGTGCCTCTGCTGGAAGATCAGCTGCCAGCACTGCACCACAGCATGCTGCCCCAGGTGCACCTGCCAGCATTGAGTCTGTAGGTACATGGTCCCAGAGGCAGAACAAGAGGTCCTCGGTGGCAACAGCGGCACTGCTGCAGCAGGCAGCCTCTTTAGTCCTGGTACATCTCTACCAAGAGCACTGCTTCCTGCACAAAGCCAGGCAACCTGACAGAGAAGATGCTACCTAATTTTCTAAGCCTAATTTAGGAGGCTTAATATAGTCACTGGAGAGAAACAGGTACTTGGAATCGCCCTTAATAGTTCGCTGCCACTATGGGTGCTCCAATTCCCTCTCCTCCAGCCTCCCTTCATGCTGAGGGCAACAGCAGGCTGCAGGCACATCCCTTGCTGCCCCTCTGCCCCCAGCACTGACTGCTGCTTCAGACCTTAACTGGGGGCTTACTGAAGGCATCTGGTTGCTAATACAGCAGACCAACCTACATGCTGCAGAAAGCATCGAGAAGACCTGCAGGCTAGAAGGGAGGTCTTAGGAAAGGAAATGCCAGTTTCTTTATCTCCATGCAAGAACAGGGCTGCAATTAAATTCTAGAGAAGGGAAGACTGCCATACTTCAGTAGGCACTCCAAGCGTTTGCAGGTGTGAGCACTCTTTCCATATGTTTCCCAGCCTGTTCTGCCTAGAATGAGGGTATTAGCACTTAAAATATTTTTCTGAGCCCCCTGGTGATGCTCGTTGTGGTCAGTGTCTGAGCTGCCAGGCACAGCAGCGTGAGAAGCAAGACTTGCCATGTCTTGGTAGCCTTTGTCATTATATATATGTAAACTAAATAAATGCTATCTGGAATCCAACTATGCCTGGGTGAGGGCTTCATATTACTCTGTGTGTGTGCACTCCTGCATGTGTGTATAACAGGCAAAATATACAGCCATGTTTCAAAAGAGCTGACTGTTCAGATGACTGCATACAAAGCGCTGAGCAGGAATGTCTGAGATGTCTAATGGCCCTGCAACACAGCACTGGCAGTGGCGGTTCGTCGGCAGTGGCAGGTTGGCAGACAGCAGATAAATCTGCGGTGCACGTGTCTGCGCATAACGAACACCGTCTTTATGTAGTGCCTCTGCTGTGTAATCATCTATTAGTGCTAATTGCTAGACCCTAGGGCTGAAGTGGCCTTTCACATTAAATAATATGATAATAAATAATACAGATAAAAGGGCAGCTGTAAAAGAAAGCTCCTCCCTGGCTTAAAACATTGCTCTTTCTCCCCAGAGTAGAATTCTCTGCTGCATCTTTGGTGCAAACAGACATTTGGTGTGAGGAGGAAGAGGCTTCCCACAGACTGTGGAGCTCAGGAGGGCCACCGTACAGATCGCATAGCCTGGCACTTCAGCATTTACCTCTCTTCCTTGCTCTGATGTCAGCAATGTCTGAATCTGCAGTTCAGGGTTTGCCAGGTATTGACGCCTTTCCTATGCTGTACGATGACATACAGTTCACCAATGTCCGTGGCATGGGGTTGGCTGGTCCCTCTGCAGCCAGGCAGTGTACTGGATATGAAGGATGGGAATTCTTCATAAACAGCCCTTGAATGTACCTTGCAGTGCAGGATGTGATGCATTAAATGAGTATCATTCTGAGTTGTTTTATGAGGCTCTGATGAGGAAGGAGGTACCTTATCCAGTATGTTTAACACCGAGCGCTTAACACTGGTAATGCAACTGAAACATGTCCAGATGCCAAGTCTGCTGAGGGTGGCAGGTTTGGTGGCTTGAGTTGTGTTGTATTTTAGGAGCCATACCCGACCAGGGCTTATTTGAAAGATTCTGACACTGTCCCCAAAACAACAGTTGCCTACTGTTAGCCCAGCAACCAGACTGCTCAAAACTGATGGCAACAGGGTGCCAATAAGCAAACCGCAGGGATGTGACCTTTGGATTACAGCTCCTCAAGCTACCTTCTACCCACAAATTCTGCAGACCCAACAGATGATTGCAGTAGAGATTATTGTAAGTATGGGGCCAGCTTAGGTCCTGCTCAGCATTAAAAAAATAAAGAGAAGAAGGATTGTAAACTGAGCTGCAGGTGGCCAAAAGTGTTCCTGTGTTAAAAAGGAAGGTGTTCCTGTAGGTGCTGCTCACAGCACTGATTTGAACTGTAGCTGAGACATGACATCCCAAGAATATCAAGGTCAGATCAAAATTAAACCAGAAACAACTGAGATTGTGAAACTTCAATTAAGACCAAGTCTGCAATAGATAAGAGGCCAGTGTTTTGAACAAAAAAACCCCCAAAGCTAATTAAATTAGAGAAGGTGATCCCTTTAACATTAGAGATTATGACTTCCTTTGAGTGACAAAAAGGTTTTATAACACCTAAACACCATCATGTTTTAAAATTGTAGGTTACAAAATTATAAAATCCTTCCCCCATCTTGGATGTGTGTACTGAAACAGCCTTTCAGTCCTTAGGTTTAAGTCCTTCACTTAGCCAAGAAATCTCAACGGAGAAGCTTTAGGATTCCTTACACGACAGGCACAGTTTAATGTATTGTGCTGCCAGAAGGGATGGTTGTGATACATAGCACAGGCTGAAGAACGTTACCTTCTCAGTGATGTTTAGACTATGACAGAAGTAAGATTTGAACCCACATCTCTCTTTAGGGAACAAAATTAATAGGTGTGTGTCTAGTGCCTCAGCTCACCAAGCCTTCTTGACAGCTGTGCTGTTTATTTCATTATAATAAAAATAACAGTGTGGAAAAAAAGCCATAAAATGGTGCTACACCACTTTCAGAGGTCAGGTTTTGATCAAATTCATATTCCCTACCAGCGGAACAGCAGCCCCATTTTCTAAGGCCCTCATAATTTTAAAGCCTTTATCAATACATGCATTAATTTTGTTTCTGAAGACCTAGTCACTCTTTACAGGTCCCTCAATGGGACCTAAACTCATGCTCTAATCCAGCATCAAATGGCACTCATTTTTTTCCTCCTTTGAGACATGCTCTGAAGACCTCTCTCTCATGCACAAACAGTGTGCTTACTTCTAATCACCACCTTTCAGCAGAGGGATTTGTTTGCAGAGTTCTCTGGAGTGGTTTCTGATGACAGCTTCAAAAAACCTGACCTTCCTCTCCCTTACTGGAAGTGTTCAGCTTTCTGTGCCTGACTGCAGGACAACCTGCCACACCATAAGAGGGATACACAGAAATCACCTGGTCTGCTGCTGAGTCCATTTCCTCTCATAAGAGATAGGAGCAG
The DNA here is from genome assembly GCA_013401275.1 of Pandion haliaetus. Taxonomy (NCBI): domain Eukaryota; kingdom Metazoa; phylum Chordata; class Aves; order Accipitriformes; family Pandionidae; genus Pandion; species Pandion haliaetus. The sequence goes on from VYZV01016386.1 coordinate 157,870, forward strand.
AGCAAAATGGGGTGGGTTTTGTAAGCTGCCATTCTATGAAAGCCTTAGGAACAGAAATGAAAGATACGCTGAATTCTTGCCAGGATAGGCAAGGTAAGATGGTGCTCTCAGGTTTGATCTCATTCATTTCTTCTGTATAAGTTTCTTCCCCTCCCCCCTTTTTTGGGAAGATGAATAAAGGGTTGTATGGCTGACAGAAGATTACTTTGCTCACCTCCAATTAAAAGCTCCAGAACCAAAGATCTAGGAAGCTGGGAAAAGAGCAGCTTTTTCAATCAAGACATTGCAAAGCTGGCACAAAACACAAACCACTGACACCATTCTTGGACTCATTCCTGATATGGAAACAAGTGCTGATTCTAATTTAAGATGTTCACAAAAGCCAAGAGGAGAAGGAAAAGGAAGAGCCCTGTGTAGATTTGTCTGGGGTGTCAGAATTCATCTCGATTCCTCTGGCAAAACGATCCTTCAAGGCACTGCCATTGCAGAGACATCTGCCCTTGTAAAGGATATTGTAGTTCTGTCAGCCCTCATGATTAAACCATGAGGTACCTGATTTACGCTTTTAATTTGACTTTTTCATTATCTCAATACTTTGTATGCAAATTGCTGAGTTTCTGCCTACCCTTCACCACCTTGTTAAAATAACTTGTCAACTGCATGGTTTTCCTGTACGCCTGGTGGGAGCAGAGCAGGATGTTAATGGCAGCCAGTTCCCCACATCTGTTTACAGCTCTCTGGCTCACTCGCAAAGCAGAGACTGGATGCTGTCTGCTTCATAGTTTTCCCTAAGAGACTTCAGCTAGACAGGGCAACTGCAATCATTTTATTCTGATCCCTTGACCTGCAGTAGCTCAGGCCAGAAAATTTTACCCAATGATTTTTACAGATGGAGTTCAGCAACATGTGGTTAAAGGAAGCTATGAAGTTGCTCCTCAGCAGGGACTCTTTCTAACCCAGAGGTGTGCAGTACCTTCCCTGCCTTTTGCTGTCTTTCTCTTGCAAAGATTTGTGTTGTCAGATATTCTGCCCCCTCCCCTCCAAGTGCAAGATTTGAAGTAATTATCAAGGGCACCTTGCAGCACAGAATAGCCTGAGGAATAGTAACAGTAAGGCTATACCCAGGGCACTCTCTCTCTCTGGATGTACTTAAAGCATTTACTATCAGGTTTTTGCCAACTCAGCCCATTTTGACCGTCATGGCTTGGGGAACACTCACACTGCTGATCCCTTGCCAGAGGGACAAGAGATAACATAAGCAACAAACCGGTGCTTTGAAAAACATTTAATTGCCAGAGTTGTTTGCAGATTGCCTGGTTACCTATGTCCTGAACTACAGTCATGTAAAGCGTGAACGTACACTTCCAGCTTGCACTAATTTAGCTGTGTTGCTACAAAGCCCGTGTGTAGACTGTACCTAGGACTTAGAGATTAAGTCAGAAAAGATCCTGATTCAGTGGCAGACCTGTAAGGCACAGCTATCCCTGTAACAATTAAGAGCTACCCTAACAGACATGACAAAAGTACTACAGATATAAAAAAATTACTCTGTTCTCTTTTGCTCTTGGCTGTTGTACTTAAGAGCTCCTCCTCTGCCTGTTGCTAGCTTGATATGTCATTAGAGATTAGAATAAAGCTTTTTGAGCTGTGCTTGTCTTGTCCTTCCCTATTAAGCACTTGATGGAGAAGGGAATGTTATTTACCAGGCTGATTTCCTCCCCCCCCCCTTTTTTTTGTCCGTGTGCACAATTTCAGAAAAGTTTAAACCCTGTAAGCTGACCCAGAGCAACAAGGTATACACTAGAAATAAGAGGTCTCTTGTCCCCTGGGTCATCCAGTCCATCCACTGACAGAGAAAATTAAATGGCCCTGAAAGGGCTCTCCATTGAGACTCTGGGAAAGGCCAGCATCTTGCTGCCCTGCACTAATTCCTCTCCACATTGTTTTCTTAACCCACTGAAGCCTCTGCTGAGCTTAGCCTTAGCATTGCCCCATATATGAGCCAGTCCCCATTCATATTAGTATCCCAGGAACTGCAAGGGAGGTAGCACTGTAGCTAATAAGAGCTGACCCAAAGACAAAGGAGGCAAAAGCAGATTAAAGTTGATGGCCAGGAGTTAAGAAGAAGCTAAGGGGATAAGAAAACTGTGCAAGAGGCAGTGAGAGAGAGATGCTGGCCACAGAGGGTGCTTTAGGCAGGTGTGACTAGATCCAATGGGGCAAGTTATGTGTTTATAAAAATATACTGGAATAAAGTCCTGTCACCAAAGGAGACAAACTCTTCTGTTTAACAATAAAGTGTAAGGACATGCAGTTGTGATGGTCTCCATTTGTTTTTGCAGAGAAACAAAATGCTTTAACGAAAGTTGTTGAGCCACATAAAAATGAGTTGTTACCAATGTTTTCCTTTGATTCTAGAGAGGGTTAAGGTAGTAAAAGAGGGGAAGTAAAGGAGGCCCAGAGCTCCTAGCATGAATATTTGGGATGCAGCAGAGCGTGCAGACTCGGGGATGTTGCCAGGGTCCAGCTGCCAGTCGGCAGGAAAGAGCTGCGTCTGCAGCTGCATAAATGAAGATGGCAAGGCAGGGACTTCGTGGTTATAGCAGTTTACTATGAATGAGGCTCTCGCAAGGCACCCAATGAACCAGAGGACTCCTACCCCTCGCTTTAGGAACCTTGAGAGAGGAGGTGAAGGCAAGCAATGGCAAGGAGGTACACATGGGGATGTGGATCGGCAGCAAAGGCACTACCACTTCCCAACAAGGAGCAAGAGTCATCCAGGAACTGACCAGCTACACAGTCCCATCGAACAGCACATTCTCCCAGAAGACTGTTTTAGAAAAGCCTGATATTTCTTTCTTATAGAGATCCTTCACGATGTTTTATTCGCAAAGTGTCCTCATGACTATTTTGAATACAGTGTTGATGGATGAAGTTGCTAGGGATATGATTTCTCAGGCTGTCAAGAAAATGTTTTGACTGCTTTCTGCAATCTGCATGTCTGATCAAACAAGCCAGTAAGTATGACTAAAGGAGTTGAGGGCTGGAATAGCTAAAACACCTGAGGAAGTCAGGGGGAGAGAGAAGCTGGAGATCTAGTGAAAGTGCCTAGAGGCAAGAACAGATCTGAGGAAAGACTGGAAATGGTAAGATGAGGATGTATACTTTCAGGATACATCTACAGGGTCATGTATTAATTTATCAAGGAAAAATACCTTCAGTGCTACGAAAAATACAAAAGCCTGCTCCAGAGAATTTAGTCTGATTAGTCTGAACAGATAATTAGTAACAGAACAGTCATAAAAGTCTGGTTGTGGTTTTAGCCTGATTTCTAATGGAAAAGATACTTGCAGGATCTTACTGTAAGCTGTGCATGTATACTTGTTCCAGCTCCTAGATTTTTTTAAAATAGTGAAAAAACAAGCTTGCTTTTCCTTTTCCCTACTTCCTAGTAAAAGGGGTTCAAAAGGCATTAGACTTCTTTCTTCCAATTTGTGTGAGAAAGGGAGAGATAAGGGCTACAAACAGAAAATGTACTCACTGAGATGTCTTCTGCATGTGCCTCCCAAATCTTACATGGCGCATAATAAGTCATGAAGACCATACAGAAAACAGTCATGTAGACAATTTACAAGCATTCAAGAAAAATACGACTCCTGGCCATTCCCTTCTGTTTCCTGACTCAGCAGCAAGCAAAGTGGTGGTAAGCCTGCAGTTCTTCACAGATGAACAGCATCACACACAGCATTTCGTGTCGCGATATTCTGGCATAAAACATGCTCACTGGGAGACAAGTCTGTTGCACTCTTCAGGTCTTTTAGACCAGACACGTAGCAGATTGTTTATTCTGTTCATAAGCATTCGCAGCTTATATGGAACAAAACCAATTGCAGTTGGATGCTTGTCACTTCATTGGGTTTTATGCAGTTTCATCAGATCCACTTAGCTGCCCTGTTTTATTTCTGCTTATACTGAGCATCCTAGGAGTGCTGGTCCCTGTGCCTCACCATGACCAGGGTATTTAAATGGGAACCCTCATCCACCAGTGTTGGAACATAACCACTGCTGACCCTGGCTGCTCTCACAGAAGGCAAGCTCAACGGCCATTCATGGAATCGCTGCCTGTCATGTGGCACACACTTTTTGCCTGCACAACACTACCGGGCGATTAGAGCAAGTGACCAAAGCATTCCAGAAAACTGCATTTCCTAACCAGATTTTTTTTTCTCCTTAACTTGCAGTCTTTTCTAGAGAGGTAATCAGGAAGGCCCTTGCTCATATTAAACCTCAAGGAGTATTAATGCCTCTAGACATCTGCCTGTTGAATGCAGCTGTGACTTTCAGAAGTGCAGGTATAAAGATCTGTACTTGACTAAGTCTTTGTCAGTGCATTTCTTCTCTCCTGTTACTCCCAGCCTTGAGGAATGCAAGATTCCCAGCTGCCCTTCCTCATGAAAGGGTCACAGAAAAGACAAGTCCAAGACTGTTAGTTCTGTTTCAATAGCTTTCCTGTCAGGGTACCTTTCTGGAAAATCCACCTCTGGATTATCAAACTCACAAAATGCAGCTGTCCTTGGGTGAGGCCCTACACCACTTTAGTTTGGATCTCCATTTCACCTTTCCTTCTTATTTCAATGAAATGGCCTGCTGAGCCTTTGCCCTACTGTTTTTCATGAGCGCTCAGGAAGTGCTGGAAACCAGCTTTGAGGGTGACTCAAATATGTAATAGAAAGAACAAGGGGAAAAAAAAAAAGTAGCTTTATGGACAAATGAGCCACTTCTGCACTATAGAATTTTGTCTTGTTCATCACGTTCAGTAAGTACCACAACCAAGACCAGGGAAGAGCACCTGAGCAGTAGCAGCTTCTATACTAAGTGTCGTGTGAAACCAAAAGGGTTAAAATCCAAGTTTGCTCTTCACATGACAGTGCTTCACACCTCTGTTGTCAGACTGCCAGTTTTATGGGCTCTGGTTTATAGATCTTTATCACATTTATATATATATAGCTTTTCCTCTAAATTTAAAGAGAAGGGTATTTTTCACAGCAGCCAGACTCCCATTTCTTGAATTTTTGCAGGAGTCACAAGGAAGGAGAACCTCTAAATCACTAGGAAGCTCTGACAACGCAGACCCTACTGTGCAAAATGGCTTTTAAAAAGCACTTACTTTTTATGATCTAATTTAGGCCGACATTGAATGTTCTCAAGAATACCTTCCAGTTCTTTCCAGTGTTCTGCCCTGTTAAAATGTCTGAAAGACCTTCCCTGCATTAATTCCAAGCCAAATGTACTGTGTGCCTCTTGGAAATATACCAAATGGCTAAGTCATCATTTCTAGGACAAATTACTTCTCCATCAGGCTGGGTATGAAATGAATTCTGTAGGCACATGGGGATCAGGATTGCTTTTATTTCACATACACTAATGCTGCACTTACTGTTTGACCTGTAACTGCTACAGGAACAGTTGTTGTGATGGGGGAATGATGGGGAACTAAATGCTTATAAGATCCAAAATTCAGTCAACAAGCCACAACAGACAGTGTCACTAGCTGACAATGTTTTCAGCAGCATGTTTACACAGAAGACACTTACATGAACAGACCTCCAGAAAATCATAGCATCATTTAGTTTGGAAAAGACCCTTAAGATCATCGAGTCCAACCATAAACCTAACACTGCCAAGTCCACCACTGTTTTCAATCTACTCAATTCTGAAATAAGCTTGTTTGCCCTAGGGACTGCAGATTGGCAAGGCCCTGGAAGCAGAACTTCTCCTTCATGCTTGGGCTCTCACCTAAAATTTACTGATATTACTGGTAGCTGCAGTGGCTTCAGTGGAGCAGATAGGAAGTCAGCTCTTGGGGAGTGAGGCCAAAATCTGCCCTGGATTCAACATTATGGGTGCTGAGGGCATCATCCTGTAAGCCTCTTAGTGGCCCTAGCATGGGTCTACAGAGTATAGATTTGAGATAGAGTAAACAGACTTCCTTGTCGGAGGTCTTTGGAACAGGTTTCCTCTCCTCTCTCCCTCTCCTATAACAAATATACACACTCGGAAAGTCTCAGCTTGGGTTGATACCTCATTCCTGTTTGCAGAAGAAAGATTTTTTGCCCACCAGCCTGACAGAGCAACCTGCATATCTCCTATAGGGTAGTGCAGCAGTTGATGACATTTTAAGAGCAGACTTTCCTCCAGCAACCCTTCCTCACAGCACTGCTTTTGCACTATTCTTCTACAATAGTTCAAGTACATTAAATCCTCCTTTTTCTTTCTCAAAGAATTTCCCTTCCTCTGGTTTATTTCTCTGGCAATCCACTTAGCAATGGAGATGGGTAGGGGATTTGGGAGCTGACAGCCTGGATTTACCCACCAGCCAAAGCACCACCTCTTCGGCATCTCTCCAGCAACACTTTTCAGCTCCCGCTGGGAGAGCTGCCCCTGCAGGCCAGCAGCTGGAAGATCCCAAGTCTGCTTGAGGGCAAGAAGCCTTCCAGTCATGTAATAGGATTCCTTTCTTTTTCACAATTCCTTTTTTGTTTTCTGTGAGTCCGGTCCCATCCCCCAATAATAATCATGTGCCAAATAGGAAATACAGTCCTCCTCCCCTTCTTCATAGCATGCACGCACACACACACACAGGGCTGCTACTTAGCAGAAAAAGAAAAGTTCCTGACAAATAAAAAGTCTCCAGGCTGTCATCACTTAAATAAAAATTCATAGAGACTTTCAAACAAGACCGTGTGTTTCAGGTGCCGTGTGGGGTTTTTTTTTATGGTAAGGAAAGGACAATGTATATTTGGGAGGTAAAAGGTCTCCAAGGATACTTCATTCATAGCTTGCTCCAACCATCCTAGATAGAGATTGAATAGGAACACTGAAGACCTGGATTCACTACAAGGGGTGGAGGGAAGGGAAATGAGGAGTTAATCACCTTGCTACTCTGTGCCTAATTGCACCATTGGAAAATAGCTACTCAACTCTTTCATAAAGTGCTTTGAAACCTGTGACACGTATCAGATGTGGTCTGTGATAACACCATCCTTCACTGGAGTTTGAAAAAGAAGTAAAGTTGCATCTGGGGGAGACTGAGAGTTAAACTGAGGTGTTGTGCAGTATAAAAACACATTGGCTGACAAAGCAACCTCTCAAATTCTTTTGTGAAAAATTCTCATGAGTTCCCTAGAACATAAAAAACCCAACACAGAGCAGAGCTAATATATAAATCTCCTTGACATCTTAGAGACAAGGTATAGTTAAACTCCACACTCCTCATCAGAGCAAGAGAAAACAGGTGGTGTCCTGGGGAGAGCAGCAAGACAGCAGCACAGTCTGCCCTTCCCAGCAGCAGCTTACAGAGAAGGCTCCAGACACATTCTCAGCTAACCAGAGCAAGCATTTACAGAGCACGAAGATGGCAAACTGAAGATATCATCGGTCACAAAAGATCAAATGGACCAAATCCCCACCAGCAAAAAAGGTCCTAAAGCTATTGGAGTTTCAAAATGCGCTACATTCTAAGTAGTGATACACATTCCCAAGGCTAGTGATATCAAGCACCTAAAAGCAAATGGTTCTCTCCTGAGGCCAAACCACTGCCACATCTGAGCATTCCTGGTGATTTACAGTCCCTTCAAAATAAACAAAATTTCAAATACAAGACAGATTTTCTCCTTACCTGACACTTCTGGTGTCACAGGGTCAAACTACTGTCATGTCTGAGCACCAATGGTGATTTACAGTACCTTCAAGATAAACAAAATTTCAAATACAAGAGATTTTCTCTTGTCCACCCACAAGTCACTTGTGCTGATTTCAAGAACATGAGGTCCCATATTACTTGTTCTGAGACAAACTCATCACATGTTTCTTTCTAGAACATATTTAATTGCACATTCTCCCCAACTAACTTGGAATGCAAAAGGCCTGTTATAATCCTTTTACCCAGTACCTCAACCACTACCATAAGGTGGGATGCCTAAATGCAGGTGGCCTAGATCACATCATAATAACAAGCACCCTCTTTGCCACCACAGTGCTATATCAAACAGGAGCTCACCTGCTGCTTAAGAGGAGGAGTCTCCTTTCCACCTAGAGGAATAAGGAGGGCACATCCATTCTAGTCCTCCAGCAAAGGGAGGGCTGTGAGTAGTGAGAGGGAAAGTTCTAGGCAGAAAGATCAGTAAGTGCTTCAGGGGGTTGCATATCTGATAAGACTAATTTTTTATAGCTATCACCCATCTTGCAATCTCTGCTCCTTCCTCCCCATTAACTGTCCTGACTGCCTTATGAATGCAGAACAGAAGTTTCAAGGGAAAACAAAATAGCAGAAAGAGAAGCCCTAGGACCTCCTCTGTGGTCATTATAAGGGGTTGACTACAGAAGGGCATGCTGGGAGAAAACCTTCATTAGGGAAATACCTGATAATAAGACTAATTAGCAGAACCTGGGTGGGGGTCTGATAGGGTGATTAAGAGCACTGCTAACAATGAACTTGGTTTACTTGTGTTGGAACTGTAATGGCAAGTGATGAAAGAAGCAGCAGGCCTCAATGGTCTCTAATTATCTCTAATCAGGAGGAGAGTATGTTGTTGGGAGGAGCCTTTGGCATACTGGACAAACTGGATTACTAGCTGTGTCTCCTTTCATACCCCAGTGGGACAGCAAGCTTGACTAGATAGCTCCGTGGGCTCTTCCTTCCACGCACAAGCAGAGTAGCTATGTCATCTCCTGGAGCCGCAGCTTCTGCCATGCTAACTTCATGGAAAAATAATAAGTGGCAACAGCCAGTTTTCTGCAGGCCTTGCTCCCTCTGACTCAAGTTTCTGCCAGGTGGCCAGTTTTGGCTTAAGTATTTGGTATGGTATATGTGTAAGGAGTGTAGCAGAAGTACTAAGATGGGTATGAACCAAGAGTAAACTGAGGTGTATGTGTGAGGGTTTAAAGAGTGGTGTGTATTGACAACCAAGGACACTGTTTCTATTCAGACAAAAAGCCCCAAACACCTTTACCTTGCTAAGGCAACAGCACAGATGACTACCAGCAGCAGACCCTGCCCTCTGACAACAGGAGGGCAAAAAAGGCTGCAGCATGTCACAAATGCTGTTGCTTTTTTATGCTAGCCCAATGTGAAGACAGACTATAGCAAAAGGTCATAAAACCCACCCAAAAATGAGTCTGTCATCACCAGTCAAGAGGTACGCAGGAGACACAGCATGGACTTAGCAGCCTGCATCCCAACCTCTATGCTGCACACAAGTGATCGTGCCCAGACCACTTGGACACGTATATTTTGCTTTACAAGTACGGGGTTGTGAAAGTGAGTGGATCAATGTGCTTAGAGATTTTGCATAAGAATTAAATCATCTTCCTCTGCCTTAAAATCTTGAACTGAGATTTCTTACACTATTTACCAACATATGGAGGCATACTGTCAGCACGTTCACCCTCTTAGCTCTGCTTTGGGAGCAGAGGCAGAGGACTCTAACACTTGAACACAACCAGGAATTGAAGGTAATCCATCAGGCAGGCAGGGGCACCTTCAGACACTCGCAGGCAGAGCTGTGAGCCAATGCCCTCGATGAAGCCACTGCCTGCTCGTTTGGATGCCAGAGTTTCTAGTAGCAACCGGCAGAGTTGTCTTCTGCTCTGTGAGCTATATTTAGTTATTTTTAGGCACCAGGCAAAGAGGCAGGGAAGTTCCTGCCATCTAAAAGACAGAGCTGTGGAGAAAAAACCCCTCTAGGTAAGCAGGCCAGCCTGCTGTTATCAGAGCACGTTGGTTAAACTTTCCCCAAGGGGATAAAGGTGGGAATTTAATATAAGTGGAAAACTAACAATACCAGGGAAAGGTACCAATGTGGAAAGAAATGCGTTCATTAAAAAACGTCCCAGTGAGCTGAAGGGAAGCAAGTGGTCTATAGCCATGTTACTTTTGGAGAGGCAAGTGTAAATACTAGCCAGGAGCAGCACTGAGCCTAGAAAGAGAACATGATAGAAAAGTGGTTCTCCAGCACAGGAGAGAGGTTTAATTTGTTCTCCTTATTCATACTCCTGTTGTACTACTAACGATATTTCTTGGTGCTCAGTTCTTGCAAGCACCATTTCTACTCCAAGAGACCTAAGTTTCTAGTGGTTGCTCAGGATGGTTAGCACAGTACACAGTCATATAAAGAAGGTATCTCTGAAGTACCAGAAAGAGCTGTAGCTGTAACATGATGAGCTGGGGTGTAAAAAGAGGCTGCACCGCACAATGAGGCCGATAAAGGAGCTGACCCCTGCCTTTTGGTTGCCACCCTGCCTGAGTACTCTAGTGGCCTCGTCTGCCTGATCTCAGTTGGGATTTCTGGCACTTATGGGACACAGACAAAGTTATCAGCCTCTGTCCTGGGAGCTTCTTTACCTTATAACAAGAGTAAGAAAATATTACCATACCAATATTCCTTCTCCCACAGAGATGTAATCAATCCCAGTACCTCAGACTTTGTGTGCAACCCTACAGGAGCAAACTAGCAATACCAGGCCAAGCACTTGCATGGTGAAGGACAAGGGGAAGAGAGGAGGAACCAGATTTCATTTTTTAAGAGAGTTTTATAAACTGTAGTTAGGAATAAACGGTTTGAAAATGCATGAAAAGTCCCTAGCTAGTGCCCCAGTGAACCTGTAGTAATGTTTTGTCTCTAAAGCATTTAGAAATGTATGAAAAGTGTTATTCAAATGAATAATAGCTCTCAGACTGTTGCCTGAAGAACTGCATACACTTTGCATAGGCCCTTGCATTCATAGCCCTGTATTCCAAGCGCCTCCTTAGCAAGCGAGCCAGAAGTCCAGATGGGATCTGACGCTAAGCAATGTGGGAGACGTAGCTTAAGGTTCAGTCTGCATGAAGGATGCATCTGTTTTTGTCTTGAAAGTATACCTTGACTTCACCTGCCAACTATATGCATCTCAAACTAAATGAGCTTCTCCTTACTAAAGTACAATATATCCTGGTTTTCAGTCCAAGTAAAGCTTCACACAGGGAACTAGACATCTGCTGAGCATTTGCACTTGTGTTAAAAAGGGAAGACAGCAGTTTTCTGCCCTCCAAAAGCAAATTCAGTACTGTTGAAGGGTAAAGCACACAGTGAAATAGGAGGGAAGCAGCAACCCTAGGCAGTGATAAGCAGGGATATACATGTTTGCCATTAATACTGTTGCAGCTAGGAAAGAGGCCACATCTTTCTAGCACTGACAGCAATAAACCAGCTTAAGAAGGAAGGCTGCAGAAACTCTGTCCCTTCCTACCCTGTAAAAAAACCTGCTTCGGTTCAACCTGTTGCAGAACTCTCCAAGACACAAAATCCTTTTCTGGTATACAGACATGGTTCTCACAAGTCCTTCCAGCATTTAAGTAGCTTCTCTCCCCAGATTTGCAGAGTGTTTTGTTGGTTTCTTTATCTAGGCGAAGTTGAAGGGAAAGTGGTTATTCGCTACAACAGCAAAAATGGTTATATAAAGCTTAGAACCTCCCCCTCCTATTTTCTCCCACACATACAGCAACAGCACATGCCAGGGCCAGATGCCACATGGTTTTTGGGGTGCTGCATTTGCATATTTTACAAACATACAAAGCTGTAATACTACATGGTACATTATTCATCAAAAGGGATAGTCCAGCACAACCAGAGCTCTTCCAGACAAAACTGAGAAAATTGCCTTTTCTTATCCGTAATACAATGTATAATGTATACAATGTATAATACAACAGAAGACAAAAATGTATGATACAGTGTCTCTATAATATATTCCCCTGTAAAAGCTGGGATTGATTTCTGGAGGGACAGTCTCTCACCTTTTTCTTTCCCAGTCCCTGTCCAGTTCAAATATTTGGTAACTATTTCCTAGAATGCCCTTGCAGCCTCACTGCAGGAGCAGGTCTTTCAAGCACCCAAGAGCTAAGCATAGAATGCCGGACTATATACGCGGTAAGACACAACATCTGATTACATTTATGCAAATGCCTATATTTATTAGCATAACAGGAAGATTGTTCTACTGCCTGCAAAGAAATGAGCCCCTTTATTCAAACAGATGTGTCAGTTCTGAGCGGTTAATAAGATCTATTTGTAAGCCATAGGTATGCATGATAAAATCAGGATACTCAGCACTTCTGTTGGCAGAGGAACTGTTAGGAATATTGGTAGCAGGCAACTTAGTGCAATGATTAATAGAGATATTTAAGTATCTCCAGGGTAATTCTTGATAGTAGCAAGGGAACCGAAACATACTCAAAATCTCATTCTAGTTTCAGCTCCCAACGCTGTTGATTGTAGGATGGTGATGTCCCTGCAAGGCATCCAACCAGGGTGAACCCACCACATCAGAAAAGATCCATAAGGTGATAAGGATGGGAGAGCTTGACAGAAGAGAAAGCACCATCGTCATCTGCTTCCCTAGGAACAGAGCCTGGAAGACCTTTAAAGGCTGAATGCACCTGCCTTCTTGGTTTAAGGACTTGAGGACATTATAAACTTGGACAAAAGTTTGATTAGACACAAGGTCAGCTGCAGTCTCCCATTTGCAGCTGCTCTCTCAAGGTTTTAGGTTTATTTAATTTGGTTCTCATCAGCCCGAGAGAAGACTAGGCTGGGTTGCACTGAGATCTCACTCTGATTTACTTTGTGGGGGAGAGTGAGCTGGGCAGTCATATGCATCAACTTGGCACAATTCATGACAACTAGTCTAAGGAGGAACCAGGAATACCAAACACAGACCCTAATATACAATACTTCACTACCTCCCATCATGCTTGGGAAAGTGCCTGGGATCCTGTGGTGGACACTAGAATTGCTGTTTTCATTTTCCCCTAATTAGCTATGAAATTATGTTTGCAACCTGCTAAAATGCCCACTTAGACTGGTGGGTAGCAAACATTTGCCCATCTGCCAAGAGGTTTTCCAGCCGACATTTATCTAAATAGAGAAATCAGACTGCTATTCACATCTGATTAACAAACACAGACTCTAATTAGCCCATGTGATTAAGATTCATTTGAGAAGTCACTTCAACACATACATAAAACCATCACTCCTTTACTCAGTGATGATGATGGCGAGAAAGAAGAGCGGTCCTATCTCATTCCAACTCTGCAAAGGAAAGGCATAAATGTTTAAGGGCATGTTCAGAGCAAAGGGTCAAGCCACTGCTAGGGTAACTCCACCGATAATCTGTGTGATTTTTTTCCCCCCAAGGAATTTGTCGCACAAAGGCTGTAGCACGTACAGTCAGGGTTGGGGCAAGAAAAGTCGCCATTTCTTACCAGCCCACCCGCACTGTCTGCCTGCATTTTCTTAAGATTTGGAATTACAGCACAGGAGATGGGTCTTGGATATGTAGTCTTAGGGGTCTAGATTTTACTTCCCTGAGAGAAGACAGCTGAGGTTCAGAATCTGTCTTCCTGCACAGAGAGAGGGGTTAGGCTGCAAAATTCCCCATGATATAGGAAAGACTCTCACATGCAAGGCTACTTGAATCTCACTGTAATAGTAACTACTCAGAGCATTATTCTAGGGTCCACTGCAGTTCTCCCAAGAGACTTGAGTGTTGGGGAAAGTTGTTACCTCTGTATTGCTAAATAACATGTTGCCTGTTGTTCGTATGGTTCGATGCAACAATTACTAAAATCAATTTGATTTGTAATGTGTCCTGTCTTATGAATCACTGAGTTATTAACCTTAACAATGTCGATGAGCTGCTAGTGTAAATGAGTCTCAGCAAATTAAGGCTTGCAGTAATTATTAAGAGCTGCTTTGTATACAAGAATATATTAATAGATTATTGATGCCAAGTGATTATATTCTTGCAGTGAGAGAAGAATTCAGAGTGACTGTAGCAAAGGATATAAACCCACTCTGAGCAACCTCAAATGATGGTAGGTATGTTGGCATATTGATTACAATTTCTCTATATTTCCTTTATCTTATTTATATAGCACTGAGCAATTTAACATGGTGATGCAGAACTTCCGTTTATTGACCTGCTTTTCTCCTCTGTGAGGATAACATTCAGTCTCAGTCTATTCCAAGGGTGTGAATGCCAGGCAGGACTGAAGAACTGAAGTCCCAGCAGACACGTAATATGAATGACAAATTTCATAATGGCTCCTTCAGAAACCACAATTATCTGGAAGGATTTTAGAACTACACCTGTATCAACAGGGCAATCTGCTCTGTCAGTTGTACACGTAAAAATATAAGTAACAAAAAAGTCTATAACTTCTTTTATCTGGAAAGAATCACCTGCAATCATCTAAGTTGTTTTCAAAGGATTCAAACCGAGCTAAAGGAAAAGAAAAATAAAGTAGAGAAAAGAATGTTCTGGGGAAAAAATCAGTGTTAGAGTTTGTTGCATTAATTGCTTCTGCTTAATATTAATCTGAATTTACTATGTTGTATTGCACTCCTCTTAAGTATGATTTACCTGTCCTTCTAGGCCTGATATTTAAAGTGCTGTCACCCTTTTCTGGTGAGAAAGATTATTTCTCTGTACAAGCCCACCGTCCCTGTTTAAGAATCATGACAGTGAAACTGGCTATAGAAAGTGAGAGACAATTTTTCACCTACCAAATATGATTCTACTATCTCCATTTAGAGCAGAAAATCTCCCATTACCTTGGCTGTGCATAGCATGCAGAAAAGCTCGTTTCATTTGCCAGGCAGAGCTGGATTTGGGGAGATGTGATATCAGCTAAAAGTAAAATATTTATGCAAATATTTCTTCCCAGGGCAATCTGTATTTTTAAAGCTCTCTCTTCACTACAGATGTAACGTCTGACTGCCAGCACTTAGTATGCTGCCACTTTTCCTAGAGGGGTCATGCCTTGCTAATGGTAAAGATTGGCAGTATCACTTCCAGGTACTAAAGATTCTTTTAAATGTTTGGTCTGTTGATGGTGATTATTCCTTTCTGCAGGCTAGGCCCATAGGAACAAGAAAATTGGCTGTATTGTCCTGGGGGGTTCTGTGGCACAAACTAAAAGAGAGAAGATATGAAGGGAAAGGGAAGCAAAACCAGGTATCTCAGCGACAGCTGTCTTTTGATAGCATAAACATTTTCCAGCTGCTCCTTTGCTGAGGTTCTCTACAGCCTTCATTGGTCCTGATGATCGTTATTGTCTCTGTAGTCTGTGAGCAGCTAAGAATAGAAAAGAGCAGATGCTTGCAAGGACTCCTGCACATTCATCCCTTACTGGCAATCATCCCAGCTCTCCACTTTTCTCCCTTGTCCATGCACTGTTGCCCTACTGCCCTTAAGACAGCTTCTGGTCCTTTTAAAGTTAAAATTGCAGTTCAAATTCCCTGTTAAAGTTGATGGGATAAGGATGGCAAAGAAAATCCTGTCACAAGGCTGCTAAACGCATCAGCACTGTGTCTCTAGCGCTGAGAAAGATCTTCCCCAGACAGCTGGAGGCAGCACGCGCTCCCTCTCCAGCCTCCCTCTCCTCCCTCTGCGAGCCTTGCACACAGCCCTTCCTTCCACCCCAGCTAGGGGTGACCAGCATGTCCAGTGTGCTTCAGCATGTGGGGTTGCCCCACACTTTCAGGTGCCATGTACATAGGGTGAGAGAGGCTATCCTTAGTCTAAAGTGTGGCCACAGCCAGCCCAACCACACACAGCTTGCAATGCAGGAGGGATCTTCACCTTAGCAAGGAATCTAATTATGAGGGAGGGGATTAAGACAAGCTCTCAATTAGATTACTATGTTTTTATGTTTATATCTGTCACAGAAGCTATGCCCTGATTTCTGACAAATACATTTGCAAGTGAAGTGAGTGGGCCTTGGGAACTATGAAAACTGGGGTAAACAGAAAATTTGGAAAACGCCCCTTTCCCTCTCTTTTGACCCCAGTGAGATTCTTCATCAGCTCTAAGCACCATTGTTAAGAGCCCGCGTAAGAGAGTTAAACTAATTTTGAAGAACAATGGGTATTTCCAACGAAATTCAGCAGCAGGCACCTTCACTCTACCTCCCTGAACAATGGGAGCTGTGAAGGAGTTATCTGGACGTTCAAGCGCACATCCCCGAGGTAAGACTCTTTACAGACAGTTTTGATGACAGATGCTTTCTTTTTCTTAGGACAGATATTAACCTTGCTACAGGCTCCCAGGGAAACAATTAACGTAAGCAAATAAGGTAACCAAAACCTGTCACAATAGATTTCTGTTCTGTGAGTAATCAGTGTTGCAACTGCCTATAGTATTAGTCAGGTGGAATGTTAATATATTGTTATGGGAATGCTTCCTAGGCCTTATTGAGATGCAGACTTCAATGTGCTATTTGCCCCCGGCTCCAAAGTGCTTGCTGTCTGATAGAGAAAAGACATAGCATGTGGAGGCATTAGAAGTCTGAGTTGATGGAACGGGGTAGTGGTGGGTGCACTGGACCTGATGAACAGAAAGATGAAGCCCTCACAGTCACTCAAAGAGAGGGGCAGAGGCTGCAGCTGAAGCCAGCTTACCCCAGTCCTCTGTCTCTAAAAACAGGACTTCTGCAAGGGGCTTTGCAAGAGCCAACAAGTGTTTTTGAATAGACCTAGAGAAATGTCTACTTGGGGTGAGAGATGGTGATACTTTCTAGTTAGGAAGAAAAGGAATTGTTTTCTATGAGTTCCCTTTGTGATCTCATCCCTTGTGAAGCAGCCAAAAATATCAAGCATCCTCACTTAGAAAGGAGCACATTGTTCCTTGTGTCTCTTGGCAAAGAGAGAGGTGAGGAACAGGTCAAGCGTGAAAAGATGCTGTAATACCCCACATGCCCCAGCAGACTCCCCTGGATGCAGAGCATCCAAACATTCACCACCCAGCCCAAGGCCACCAGCTCCAGGTGAATCCCAGCTTCTCTGCTCATCGGTTGGGACCTTCTCAGGCTCAGGCTCAGTCTCAGTCCTCTGTAGTAGTGAGGAAACACGCTGTCCCTAATAAGTGGTGACATGGCAATTTTCTCCATCATGTCAGTTGTCAAGGGGGCCAGCAGATTCCCCTCACAACCTAGGACTTCACTGTGAGCCTCCATGAAACACGCTGAGCAGAAATAAATCAATTACGGAGCCCAGCATCTGTGGTCTGCTTCACAGCAGCTGCCCAAAATGGATGATGGGCTCTTATCTATACACTGAGGCTGCAGTTCAGGGGCTGGCAGAGCTGCAAAGGGCAAGGGAAAGGTCTTTGTGGAGCAATGTTGGTGATTACAAGGCCTTCCTAACTCTTCTGGCTCAGCGTTGACAGCCTCCCTTGGAATAAAAAGCTCCAGTGATGCATGGCTAAGCAATCTGATGGTGTCATTCCACTATAAATGGCACTCGGTCCCCGGGCTGCCCCTCTCCCTGCTGAGGCTGGCTGCTGATGGAGGTTATTTGAGCTGGATTGCTGAACAAAGCCTGCAGCTTAGGGGTTGTCCACTGTCGAAGTTGATAGCTTTTACCCAGGACAAGCACCCAGTTTCTAGCCATTACAGTACAGGCATACAGCATATGTTCCTGTTTAACTAAAGAAGAAAAGACAAAGCTGATAGAAAGCATACGGGAAATGGTCTTGTGGGATATATAATCAAGTCGGGCACTGAGTGATGTTATGTTCTGAGCACATGGGCCAAGTGATCCCACTCAGAAATTTGCTCTTAATTCTCTGAGACCTACTCATCAAAACAGCTCTTTTTTCCCATTTGTATTCTTCACTCGCATCTGTCATTTTCAGGGGAAAAAAATGCTTGTAGAAAAATTTCATGGTTTAGAAAACCCTCCTGAAATCAACCATCTAGACCACTTGAATCTCTGGTTTCTGGGGACCTGTGTTTTGGCCAGATGCAGGGGGGGCTGGTACTGATGTCATAAGAGTTAGTGGTTGTTAGTGGAATTATGGGCTTTAATTTTCTCTATTCCTCTTAGCATTCATTTACTGACACCACTAGCCACTTGCTACCTTTATTAGTGCAGTCAGTGGGCAACTTTCCAAATCAATTAATGTTATTGTTTCATTTCTTAAGGCTGTAAAATCACAAAATTTACAAGAAATATGTAAGGCTATGAAGTATGCCATAGAAGCATGGCAAAGATGGAGAGTAATTAGATCAGCTAGTGGCACTGAAATCCCATCTGCTGAGCATGTTCCATTTAAATACCTTTCTCTTTGCTTCAAGAAATATTATTAGCTTAAATATCACAGGAAGGGGGGAGGAAAACACAACTAATTCTTCTCAGATACATTTGAAGGGGAAATTGCAAACAGCTTTTCTATATCAGGGTAGCGTTTTCCCATTAGAGCCTGCATCCTAAGCGAGGCTTGGCACTGAGGTGGGGAAAGCAGACCTGGTGCGGGAAGCGGTCTTGGCATTGGTTTGGTGTTCTTCCCCTTTAAAGAACAGCTCGAAGGAAAAGTTTGAGGGCACCAGCCAAGCAAAGCCACAAAAGATTTGACTAGGTCCCTGGAGGCCAGATCTTTTGTGAGCCGGCAGCAAAGAGAAATCTGCAGGAACCTGAAAGGCCTCCTGCCTGTAGAGGGATGGAGGGGTTGGGCTTGTATCTAAGACTACCTAGAGACAACAACTGCTGGTATGGGCCTGTGCAGACATAAAAGAGAAAGCTTTCTCTGGCCTGCAGGTTCCCTAGGATCATAGCACAATTTAGGCTGGATGGCATCTCTGGAGATCTTTAGTCCAAGCCCCTGCTCAAAGCAGAGCCAACTACAGCATTAGATGAGTTTGCTAGCTGACATAATGGATAAAGAACAGGTAGGATAAAAAGGTAAAAGCAGAATGGACTGGTGTCTGAATGCCTATTCCCACATCCAGTTGCTGGTCTACCCTCTATCCTCTCTCGGTACAGTCTCAAAAGCTACAGTCTTTAACTTTGTTATATAGCAGCAAGAACAGTAGGGAGTGTTTGCGAGCTGTTACAGCTCCAGCACACGTTGCTTCCATTCATCTTTTATAGTCAAAGAATAAATAGCCTGAAGGACCTATAATAATGGTTAAATTGTGCAATGCAGATTAAAAGCAAAAGGAAAGAGCAGAAACCACTGAGACGGTAGAAAGCATCTCTCTGCAGGCAGGAATGAAACCAGCCATCCCAGAATCCTCCAGCTGAGCTTGTCACTGCATTGGCTTTTAAAGGTCCTTTTGCACCAGTGCACATTATTTTCTCGTCGGTAAACTGAGGGAATGAGAAATTCTTTCTCCAACCTTTAGTCTTGTCTATCTAGATTATGTTTTCCAGTAGAAGTCTATGATAGAGCACATTCCAAGCCTCATCTTATGTGTGCGGTTGTATAATAATACACAACCCTGGCTATTGGGTGTCACATTAAGCCAGGTACGCTCTATGTGCATGCAGCTCTGTGTGTGTATGTATTAATTCAAGAGCCAATTTGCTTTTCCTTACCGATGAATTTGTTTTGCCCAGCACTTCAGTCAGATTACAAATCGCAAAACTCTGTTCTGCTCTTCTAAAACTCTCTCTAACATCTCCACCTGAAAAATACTCTTCCATGCATGCCATGTACCTCATGTCTGATATAGCTGAGTGCTATTGTACAGCAGCAACACCTCGTTTCTGAGGTGGTTGTTTTTCAACTTGTGTTGATGTCGTCTCTTTGTAACTTGTGTATCTGGCTATGACTCGCTCAGTCCTGGATCTTTTTCCCATGACCACAAAAAAGTGAACCACTTAGGACTTTGGGTTTTTTTTTCCCCTCATCACCTTTAATAATGTAATTTTGACCACAGAGGCAGATAGCAATTCAGGGATTTTCAGAAGGAACAAAGAGGAGGTGTGGTGTGTTTAATGGTTTTTATTGTTGTTTTCCACCTTTCTCTACCTTCAGCAACATTGCTTTTCTTAATTTTTCTTTCATTAATCAACTTTAGCAGTGGATAATTGAATCGAACACTAAAAACTCCAGTTGCAGAGTTCATGGCATCATTAAGCCTCAGGTTAGGGGGATTATTACTAGCAGGTGATTTTCATTTGCTGCCGCAGTCAGCAAAGGTAAAAATAATATCAATATATTTGTAATCTTGTGTTGCTGCCTCCATTATTTAATGTGTGTGGAAGGAATAAATTGTGGAACAGACTCCTAGAGTGTTAAAGGGCAAAGGTTAAGCAAAAGAAATGCCTGGGAATTTTAAGTATAAGATGTTTGTATCTAAATGTTTAACATTTAAATTTAACAGTAAAGTGATGCTTGAAGAAGTTACATGCCAATTTGTGACAGGAACATTAGGTTCATCTGAGCTGAAGTGTTGGAGCTTAGCAGTTATTCAAAGACATCTTTGTGCTGTATTGCTAAGCAACCCCATCCTCAGCTTTGTGGCTTGTTAATATCGCTCAGCCCCGTTTCAGAAGTAAGCTGCAAAAATGAAACTCCTGATTTAGGGAAGAGGATGAAGGAAGCATAGATGTTACTTTCGTAATCTGTTGTCTGCTTTTAAAGGGGGGGGTTATGAGTGGCAACTGGTGGGATGGATCAGAAGTAATAGCCTTTTGCAGTCAGCAAGTTTTCTTCCGCAATGTTCAACACTTGAAGCTTTTCAGATTATCAGATTCCAATAAGAAAAGGAAAGATTGACCTTACTTACTAAGCGGAGAAATTACGTTTGCTTTTTCTGCTGGCATGGGAGCCCAGTCCATGAGCAGAGAATCTCCTCTGGGACAGCTCCACTCAGGGCAGCATCAGCTTTCCCTCTTGCAGTCCGTGTGGGCCTCCGCTCCTGCACCACTTGTGAGGTCTGACGAGGAGACTGAATCTCAGACTAACTTGGAGCCAGATGGGGCCTTTGCGCTTTGCACCAGGAAAAGAGCTAATGGGGAGCCTATCACAGGAGGTGAGGTTCTGGGTTTTGGAAAATTTCAGTCCACAAACACAGACGTGCAAGGGTGAGATGGCACAGGAGAGGGGAGCCAGGACACTCAAAGCAAGAGAAACACGTAATACAGTAAAGAAAGGAGGTAAGAGGGATCTGAGGGTGAAGAGCACACACGTAGTGTCACTTGCTACACACAAATAACAGTATATTGCATTTCCCTTTAAGATATCCAGGCCCATCCTGTGTCTGTGGCCCACGGCCACCACTCACCTCCACCTCAGCTGCTTAGTGCAAGCAGGACAGAAGCAATCAGCCTACCATGCTCCAAAGATAGCAATAGTAGCACCGATGCCTCACATACCTGAGAAAATTTGTACCAGTTTAGCTTAAATCAGTTTTCATGCTGATTCATATTGCACCAATGACAGAGACCAGGTGGACCCACAGGACGGAAGAGTGACTGAAAAGATGGGATACTCTTTGTTTGGTATGTAAAAGGCATGAGTAAGTGTTACATTATCAAGGTCAGAAAGGGTAAGCTCCATTTACTATGGTTATGCTTGTCTTTACAACAGGGCAGCTCAGTTTAACACTTTTCTGAAATTGATTCCCAGCTGACTTAGAGGTATAAAATGAAATAAGAGCATCCCACACTCCTTTGAGCACCAATGAAGCAACACTGTTTTAAAATTTTGCCTTTAAATAAATCATGCTGACCTTCTACTATACAAGAAAAATCACTGAGATAATTTTTCTTCCCCTACACCTGGCATGATCCTTCTTATGGAACACATAGCAGCCAAAGGGTTAAGGAGAGAGGAGCAGTGGTAAATAAGGAAATCGGGGTAACTCTTTGGGCTGGGTAACTCCAAAGAGGAAAAATACATTGCTATACATGCATCCCGATACTATACTGGAAACTGAACTGCAGTGATACCACAGATTAATTTAGTTCTCAGGTATCATATTTTATTTCAGAAGGAAAACCGGGGTGGGGGGGGCGTGAAATGATGTGAACATTTTCCTCCTAACATTGTCAGACAACTATGGTAACCATGACAACAGGAGGAGCAACATCTCAGAGATTGTATGACTGGTAAACATATTCTCTAGACTTCCATTTATTACGGTATTAAATAGCACGTTAGTGCTGACTCCTAGCACAATATATTATTACGTTGTTATCGCCAAGGGCCAAATCTACTGGTTGAGCATTCAACAGAGTTACTGGTCCTAAACGGAGAAATAATAGCCAGTGGTCCAAAGTCTCCTTGTGGGAAAACAAACATAGCAGCTTCCACAAATGTTCCTGTCTCCCTGGGAGGTTTGTTTGGTGAGGTCTGTTCTCCCTCTTAGTGTCCTGACAACTGGGCTAAGAGCCTACTGTTGCTGCCAGCTGCTGGAGCTGCTCGTCTAGCTCCAATAAGAAAAGCCAAGGGCCCTTCACAGGCAAGATTTACGTTCAGTCCTGGTGCACACATAGTTGTGGCGGGTTTTGTTTGGGCTTTTCTCCCAAGGACTAGCAAGAGCTGGTGCCTGACTTCTGAGCTAGAACACCGTTTTGATCCCTGCTATTCATCTGCACATGGAGAGAAGCCCCTGCCCACTCCCTGCCTGCTACCCAGATGTGCTGCAAATCATTAGCAGAAAAAACAAGAGAATTCACACTTCTGTGAAGTATTGGCTCCAGCTGTTATAGTGCTTTACATATTTTCTCAGTATAAATGCTAAAAAATATATTTTAATATTTTACTACTCCCCACCTTTCCTCACACCCGGTTGTGCTGCCAGAGATAAAACTGGAAAAGTGGTAAATCTGATGCCTTGTGTAGAGTGAATGTAGAGCTGGGCAGTTCAGGGGCAGGAGGTTGAATCCCAGTAACTGTTGTTCAGTGCTGAAAGTACTTGAGTAGATGAAAGGAAATCTCTTCCGCTATGGCCCCACTGTGTGTGTTTTCCTAAGGAATGTGTAAGTCGATGCTGCCTCCGTTCTGCTAGACTTTATGTGAGTGGACAGACTCACCAGACAGAAGTGTCTAGGTTTGTCTGCTTGATGGATGCCTCCTACGACGAATGTCAGTGGCCCCACCCTGCCAGCAGAAGCGACCAACCCAGGTTCACCTGAGTTAGTCCCTGATGCAGAGCCAGAAGGTACCGTCCCCTTCCTTCCTCTAGCCCTGCCTTTCCACAGGGCTGCAGCTGACAACCTTAGAAGCAATGCTGAGCTGAAGTGACAGGAGGCCTCAGTAACTCCAGCCAACTGGGCTTTAGCTCAGTCCAGGTCCCTGTCCTCCTGGCCCCTATGACAACCCCTGCTCCGTGACCTCTATCAAACATTGGCCTCATCTGCTTAAAGACCAACAGTGAGGTTGCCTTGCTCTTTCACTGGATTCTCAGTACTCCAGTAGTTCTACTAAATATTATTATTATTGGTGTGGTAAGTTATTTGAATGTAAACCCTCTTAGGAACTGAACACCTGGTCATTTCCTTTCTGTTCTGATAAGCTTTGTTTCTTTCAACTTCAGGAGTTTTTTCAAGCTAGAGGCTCCATTCCATACTAATCTCCTAAGCAGACCTGTCAAGTTTCATGGTGGAGTCAAGGGGGGAATGAAGAAGAAATTGAAGCAACATGGAGCCTGCCTGAAAATCCAGGCTCAACGGCTCCCAAATGGAGTCTTTGTCCAAGTTTATTTCCCTTCAGCCACTGGGTGCAATCAACAGATGTGGTCTCATTCCAGAGACAGCTTTTCCTGGAAGAGTGAGGAAAGGCATGTTGTTCTGCCTTCATTTTGCCTTTGCTCTTCTGCAACAAGTCGGTTTTATGGGTGGCTAGCTACTGAAGGAAACCTAAAAAGCTCTGCCTTCTGCTGCACTGCTCTTGGAACTATGCTCTGTTTTGAAAGCAGAACTTTGAAGCTTAGCAAAATTTAATCAAATGCAGTTTCTTGAAAGCAGTAGTAAAAGATTCATGCACAACTGCTTTTAAAAGGGGAAGAAAACACTAAGACTTTTGCATGCTCATCTAATTATTGAATCAACTGTAACTTGGCCTGCTACCCTTGTCTTGATGACCTTGGCAAGTAGCTTTTGGGAATCAGACAATCTAACTTGAGGATCAGACAGTCAGTATGTAGGCTTGGAATGTACTTCTCATTTTAAGAAACAGACTTTCAAAGGAGCCTGACTGGTTACAAAGCAGAAGCATACTTTTTTCTCATTTTTTTCTTTAAGAATGCACATTTTTTTATCTTGGGAAACCCATTGAGAAAAAGTAAATCTGGGACGCAAATAATAGTAGGATGCAAAAAAGGCTCAGGATAGCCATATAGAGAGCAGGGCTGTCAGCATTGCGCAGCACTATGGCAGCAGTTTTTACTAAAAGGTTCAATTCAATATTTTGCTCCTCCATTTCACCTTAAAAATCAAACCTCTTCCTGAAAAAATTTCCCCAGAGGCAAGATCCTCTGAAGGTTTCTTGACCCTTCCAATGAAATGTCTGCCTATCTCAGAGCTGAGGCTCTACCTGCGTCTCAAAGCAGCCAGCAAAGAGATTATCTTGGACTTCAGTACCTTCTGGACTGGGCTCCGAACGGCTGCCCTCGCAAGCTGTAGCTAGCTGGCCCGTAGAAGTCACGGTCTCATACGTCAACGTGAGGGGGAAAGATTCAGCAGGGAGTGTAAAGGAACTGGTTTATCTATCAGAGTGTGGTATTTCAAAGTTCGCTGGGCAATTATCAAGAAAGGGAGAGCATCACTTTTGCAAAATTGAATGGCCCAGATTAGCTGCTAATCAGCATTCAGCAATTTGGACTGGACCAGGCTTGGCGATACGCATGGGAAGGGGCTGTGGCAGGCAGCCAAGACAGAAGTCAGGCTGCTCCTGCAAAACCCACTCCTCTCTCATTAGAAATGTATCTAAGTGAGGGGCACAGCTGGCCATGTGGAAAGCAGGGAGTTGAAGGAAAAGACTCCTATCTACCCTCTCAGGCTTCCTTGTTAATGAACAATGGAGGAAGGGAAGAAACTTTCTGCCTTTCTGCTTATCCTGCCCTGTACAAGATCACAGGAACACAGCTGCCAAAAGTACAGGCAAAGAACCCTGGCTGAGCTGTCATCAAAAAGGATGCAAATACGTTTCTGGATTATTTACCTTTTTTTTTTTTTTAATATTTGTTTCTCTCATTTTCCAATTCTCTCCATTAGATTTAAAACCCGTTAGTGACCTCATGAAAGGTTAAAGTAGCAGGGAGATGTAACAATAATTTCTGCTTTCTGTGGTTCTTCTGAACCAGTCCTTCTCTCTCCCTTTCACTCTCCTCCCTCCCTAGAAACAAAGGGTTTTTTCTCTGTCCTCAGACTTTTCCTAGGTCTTTCTCATTCCCATCTGATTCTAAATTGGGACCGCACTAAGATGCTTTACACGGTGAGCATTGACTCAGCATTCAATAGCAAACGTGTTCTGATTTTCTCCCCTTGATTAATTTTGTTAGAGAGGTGATGAACTCCACCTCTGACCTCCCCTCCCTGCCTGTCAGTCGGCTTTCACTAATGCAGGCAGCTTTTAAGCAACTCTAGTAACTCAATCATCCCTGCAGAGCCTTTTTGTGGCTGGGAATAGAACATCTTTTGTCCACAATGGGGAAGTGAGATTAATGACTCTGAGTTGCCCCAGAGATTTCAATATTCATGTTGTGGGTAGATGTGCTAATGCTGATAGAAAGACCTATAGTATCATACTGCAACATTGCTAATTAACTTCACCTATGGTCCTTGAAGCCTATGCTGGGGAAGCTCAATCATGTGGGAAGGGTAAAATTGCTTTGCTCTTTTTTTAATCCCCTCCATTTCTCACAGATAGCATCACTCTACTGTTCCAGCATCCACAGCAATGCTTTTGAACACTGCTGCATTTCTGCAGTCTAGATTCTGGAAGCATCACACTGCCTGCCTGTTTGAGACCTGGCCCTCCTTTTTCGACCTCAGGCTTCACCTACTCTTGAAGCCTAGACCAAAGAGCAAGTATCTCTCAGCCGTGCCTCAAAGTTCAAGCTTTTAGTGCTCCAAGGACAGCACTCACGACTACACTATCTCTCAAGGTGCACTGCATACTGCCCTGCAGGTCAGATTAGAGGGCCTTGCGGAGAGTGAGCTGCAGGGGAACGCAGCTCAAGTGGCAGGCAGCACACGCTTTGCAAACCAGGCAAGTCCCCATGGAGCAAAGCACAGGTAAGGGTCACCAAGGCATGGGGGCTGGGGCTGGCTATGAAGCGGTCACATGCAAAGCTCTGATGGGGTGGTGTAGGCACAGACTCATACCTCCTCTCCTCATGCTTAAGAAACCCCGTGAGGACCACCTTTCTGAGGTACTGAGAGCCAGAGGTACACAAGTGAACATGACTTCGAGAAGCCACACGTGAGTTTAGGTAGGATTTTTCTCATGTATTCTTATCTGGGAGCAACAGGCCCTTCCCACATACCCATCCCACCTATTCCTATCCAGGTGTCTGTCTACCATGGCAGTGTGGGCAGAGCTGAGTATTTCTCTAGCTTTTGGTAATTTTGCTGCCAAGGCTGCAAACTCCAGGCACCAATAAATGAACAGAGCTCCCCTCCCATCTTTTCTAATCCACATCCTTTGTACTCAGTCACCTGCCAGTATTTTTACCTTTCCTTTAGCTCCCGGTTGATGATTCTGTAATTTTTCCTGAGCAGATTAACTCTTTGCTACCTGAACACTGCAATTCATTCATGCATGTGTCCAGTGGCAGCACCTGGAAGCCCTCAACAGGCCTAGAAACCCCTCTGTTAAGCACTGTGCAAATAAGGACTAAAAGCAGCAGATTTTGTTCAAAGAGCTTAACTCTGTCCAGAGCTTGATACAAGAAGTGGGAACTTTAAAAAGGCTACCAGCCAAAGTTTGGGGTTTGCTTATAATCTGTCAAAGTCCTAGGATTTAAAGGACAGGAATAAACAGAATTGCGGAGAAATTTACACTTTTTTTTCTATTCATAACAGACAGTGTTTACATAGAGAAACAGAAAGAGTCCTAGACAGAGCTGTGGGAGCTGACAGTCATGTAGTTTATTTGACCAGAGAAGTTGTTTATCAAAACAGACTGTTACTAAAGATTATGACAGTGTTTGGAAGTGCAGACCTTACTGTGCAAGGCTAGCTTTGCAAACCCTTACTCCTGGGAGGAGGCCTGCTAGCACTGACAGGTTGGCAGGTCTAGAGGAGTGGAGCTAAAGAAAATCTCAGGCCCTGGTGCATTCTGACAACCTGCCTGCCAGCAGGATGCCCTCCTGCAGCCTCCCAGCTGCTTGCCCTGCACATCACTTCGGCTCCTGGAGGTCTTGGCTGACCAAACCGTGTAACCCAGTCTTCCCAAGCATATTTACAAGAGCTGCTTTACAAAGTTAACAAGTGAGATGCATTGAGGCCACCTGGCCCCCTCTGTATGCTGCCTGGACCACGGCCCATTTGGTCACACCTCCAAGCAGAGCTGACAGCACCTGGATTCAGAGTGAATTGCAAGACAACTCCTCACTCGAGCAGACTTGGTTCTGGCTGTGGCTCACGAGGAAGATTGATTCCCACTGGGCTGACTAGTTGACTGGCTTGGGCAGAGCAGATTTGCACACAAAGAGCATAGGGGCCAGCATCACTTTTAGTTCAACTAGATGCCCAAGCTGGAGGTTATACCACCTTGTCTTTTCTTCCTATCTGTCTTGGCTGCTGGAAATCACTGACAGGTCTTTTAGCTCACAAGTCCTTAACTTCGTACAAACATATTCTAATGAAGAATAGCTCAGTAAAATCAACTTCTTGTATGGGGTCCAATGTCACTGAGTAGTTACCCTCAGCTCTGAGACATGTCAATAGCAGATTTCTTCCCAGTCCTGGAGGAGAAACACACAATTTAACATGCCCTTTGGAGTCCCATAAGGCTAGCTGGAGCCTTGGGAAGGGACCAGCACTGCCTGCATTTGGTTTTGTGTAGAAGGGAAGTGGGGACAAACTCCCTACACTTTGTCCCAGATGTATTTTGCCTTTGTCCTCCTGGTTGCTGGGGAGGACCCAAAGTGAAGCAAATCTTTGTTTCACACGCCCCCTCCTCCACTCTCCTCTCCATTCCCAGTAGTCAGAGCATAGCACGTTACAGTTCTAAGGGTTGCCGCTAACTTTCTGTAAAACCTTGCTGAAATATTTAGCAGCATGTTCAAGAGCAAGTTGGGGGCTGGGAGGTGTGTGCACTGGGGAAGGTGAGAGGTGGGAACAGGCACTATCATATACACTCCCTATCAGAGAAATGAGGGCATTGTGATCAGTGAGGAACGTCACTCCTGCAAGAAACTGATTCAGCTGAATCCATGTTGCTGAGAAAAGGTAAAGGAAAAAAAAAAGCTAAAGCAGCTTTATAGACCTGTGTACTTGCACATACACAAATCAAGCAAGGGCTTTACTCATGATACAAACTGCAAAGGGAGCACAGCATACCTGACCCAGGCAGCGCAGAAAGGAGGAGGCGAGGGCTATATGTGGGAAATGCGGGAAGATCTGGGTCTGTGAAGAGATGCATCAAAGCAAAACTGGAGACAGTGAAAGAGGAGCAAAGAAAGATAGTTGAGTGGAAAGTAGGTCAAATTACCAAGCACAGAGAAGACTCCAGCAATCAGCAGATGGTGTGGGGCAAAGTCAAACGCCCCCTGACATGGCAGTCATTTTCTTAGAATAATCTTCAAAAAATCACCTACAGAAAAGCACCCAAAATCTTCACTACTTTGTCAATAGCTTAACACTACCCCTTGTCTCATATGTGCTGCTTTAAAATGGACAATCCCTCAACAGGAGGTTAAAAAAAAAAAGGCATTACATCCAAACAAGATAACCTGGCAAGATGGTAAGGCAATCAATTAACAGATAAAAGTGACAGTTCATTATAGCAAGTGGGTGTATTGGGCACTAACACAAAGGAGCCGGGTAACAGAATGTTCACTTAGGCTGAAGCTAGAGTACACAGGGAAGCCGCAGCTTGGGATTGAATTACTCATGTACCTGCAGCAAAATACCAGCACAAACTCCTGAAGATCCCTGAAATATTAGGGTAAACTGACTTCTGTGGAAGAAAAAAAAAAAAAGGGGGGGGGAAGTGTGTGTAGTTCCTGAAAGCAAATTAATTCTAGGGAAACATGAACTTTGGTGAAGAAACTATTTCTCTACAATGAGGTTGAGACAAAAATCTTAGGTTTAAATCAGTATTTTGAAACTTGCTGGCAAACATCCTTTTGTTTTGGCTCGAGCTGACATATTTGCTGCATTTGTTCTTCCACTACAAAACAAATATCTTTATGTAAACAGAGCCAATGCACCTTTCAGTTCAGACTTTCTCCTGCACCATTCCTGTCTGTCTGTTCCGGATTAACTCAAACTTTTTCGGGAAACAATTTTTTATTTTATTAATCTCTTTTTCGATGAAGTGATTCCATTTAAGATTTTTTCAGTTCATTTTAGTTTTCATGGTAGTAGCAGGGGAGCAACAACAGTTTTCTGCCAGCCAGGATGCAAGCCAAAAGGCAGGTTGTGACTGACAGAAAAACATTCCTAAAATGAGCCCAGGGTGGGCAGCTGAGGTCCTTCAGCCACACCTCTTGTCCTCCTCCTCCATTTTGTACAAACAGCACCAACACAGCGAACTAATTTAGTCGAAAGCTTCCTTTCCTCTGAGAATACAGTCCCTCCCCACCTGCAAACCTTTCAGGCCCAGGTAAATACTGTCATTACCTGCCCAGAGCCATGACTAATATTGGAGTTAGGATTAGCAACTAAGTTGTAACTAGGATTTGTAACATTTCTGCCACTATCTCCAGGCTGGAGCGGTGCCTGCAGCCAGGCTGTCAGGCAGCAGTGCCCAAGAGGGCAGAGTATTTCTATTCAACAAGAAATCCCAGTTACTATCTCTCTAATTGGCTAATAGGCAGGCACAAATGAGGCAGGTTGCTTTGCGGAGAGACACAGAAGACGGAGCTTTAAAGGAAAAAAGTCCTTGTTACCTCGAGCTCTGACTTGGGAACGTTTTGCCAAGAAGCTAAAGCGCAAACACCAGCAAACCTGAGGACAGCAGTAGAGGAGTCGGTTCACAACCTGTGGGGACAGAGGTGTTTTAGGGGCACTTAGTTACCAGTACTACTCTTTCCATTTCTATAGACAGGGAGCAGCAATGTCACATCTTGCCTGTCCTGTGTCATGCAGCCAGCAGGAAAGTTGCTGCTGGCTACTGCTAAAAACATCTGTAATTTGATGTCTTTAGATCTTGCCTAAGTAAAGGTAATACTATTAAAGCCCCAAGTGACAAGTCTCTTCCCCCAAAAATTGAAGTGATGTATCTGTAAGAATGAAAGGAAAGCTTCTTCTGCACCAAGCCAGAGACCTGAGCTACTGATCTTCTCTCGTATCCACTGAGGAAAGGACAAACTCTCCCCATAAAAAACTTGCTTGTCAACAAAAAGTCACTGGAGGAAGCAAGAAAGCACTTCAGAGACCTGCGCTTGAGTTGTTCTGTATCAGGTTTTACAAAAGTGGCTATGGACACGAGGAGTGGTGGGGAAGCACCGATTTGGGACAGACTTGGGTCACGTCCCCGCATGTCTGCATGCAGAGTGTGCCTGGGGATGTCAGCAACAAAGTCCTGTTAGTTTTTCTGCTACAGCAGCCGACTCTCATAGATGGAAAGGGTGTTGAATCTCAACAGTATTGCCTTTTGATGGTTCTGTACGCAGAGGTATTTCCTAAGCAATGGGACACAAAACTAGTTGCTAGGAGAAGGAATGAGACTGGGACGCTGAAGTACTACTGGCCATAGAGACAAGATACTTAAACACACAAGTGGCAAGTCTCATCCTCAGCTTTTCTCTCCTTTTTTTTCGTTTTTCTGGGAAAGCTTCCAAGGTCAATATTTATATTCATATCAAGAGGTTTTCTGAACACCACTTATCATTAACAGCTAAAATTTGGCCACCTAAAAAGGCTACAAGACAATTTGTTGTTTGCCTGTCTCACAGAGCTCTTTTTACAAGCCTGCAAGTCAGGAGGCTGCCTAGGGTGTCTGTGAATTCACCTGAGCACTGAGCAGAATTTAATACCATTTTCAATGGTGCTCCAGTGTGGCTATGCCATTTCCCTCTGTAGGTTATTCTGGATGCTGTGTACAGCATCATATCCTTACGTTGTAGGTGTATCTGGTTACACAGTAGCAATTATGAAGACTGAGAAATCAGTTCTGTATGGATTATCCCAGTATGAGTTACACATGGACTGTATGCTTTTCCCAAAAAATCTGCACAAGTGATCCTCACAACCTCAACACTGCATAGCAGGTAATACACACAGAAACGTACATTGTGCTTGAATTTTCTAGAGTGTTTGCTAGTTTATGAGGATGAAATTAGTAAAGCTCATTAGTTTCAAAGTGAATTTCATTTGGGCTGAGTATATACATTCCTTGGGCTCTTCATGCAAAATGTATGAATGACAAATGAAGAATTTGAGACTAATCTTCCATTCCACAGTAACGGTGAACATTAGCAAAGTGTTGAGCTTTGGTCTAGAGATAGGTTTTGTTGCTGCAAACATTCAAATGGAAGAGCCGCAGGCTGCCAGTTTTGGGGGAATACTAGCTGTGTGACAGATTTTTAAATTATCATTAGAGGTTTTTTGCCATTACAGCAGGTCTAGTCCTAGTCAGATGGGATCTTGTGCAAGACCTGTGCGTTGCAGAGGTCTCAGTTATTAAAGTCTAGATTAGTTGCTTCAAGCTTTCTCCTAGTGATGCAGCTTGTGAAGCATAGAGTTGAAGAGTTTTTACTGGTCTTGCCAGGTTTATGCTAGAAAAGATTCAAGATAGCAAATATTTACAGATAAGGCATTAATCAGTCTCTGGCTTTTATAAGAAGACTAAGACACTGACCCAAAACTATTCATGAGAACAGTGGTAACAAGGGGCACCTGCATGTGAGATAATGCATATAGGACTGATGCTGGCTGAGGTGTAAAAAGAGCAGCCCTCAGAGGCTTGCTCTGGAGGGAACAGAGAAACAGAGAGTGCTTCTCAAAGCTCCCAGACACTTGAGGTAGCAATGTTCACCTCAAAGACATGTGAAATTCCACACAGAATGAGCTATTTTTTGTATATTTGACTATCATACTGGATTTGATACATATTTGGGACATACATACACACACTCATGCCATACTGCACTGTGGTCATTTAATTAGAAAGGACTTGCATACAAATGGCTTCCTGAATTTCCCATTGGAAACGTGTGTCAGAGGTGGACTAGAGCTCACTAACTGCAGGGCATGTCAGTGCTGTGCCCCCTGGGGATGGGTACACCAGGGACTGGCAGACGTGGTCATGTAAATGGGGGGAACTACGCTCCAGGATGAAAGCAGAAAGCCCTGCCTGCAAGCTTTGCCTCCAAGGATTACTGCTTGGAACACAGACATAACAGAGAACAAAAATCTGATGTTTACAGCATCAAAAACCTCAGTGGGATCAGATTTATTTTCCTCCTCTGCAGATGTAGTGGTTATTAATAGGAACTGTCAGGGCACTCTGGGAGCAGCTCTTGCAGAGATTATGCCTCAGACTTTAGCTGATTTTTAGTACTTGCTGAAGCCCTCACATTCTCTCCTGACAAGTTCTTCCCACTCGTTTGCCTCCCTGAGCTGACACAATGCCACCTCAGCCTTCCGTCCTCACTGGAAGCTGAGCACATGGGGGACCTTGGCAGAGAACAGTCCGAAAGACTCAGTGACATT
This sequence comes from Pandion haliaetus, assembly GCA_013401275.1. Taxonomy (NCBI): domain Eukaryota; kingdom Metazoa; phylum Chordata; class Aves; order Accipitriformes; family Pandionidae; genus Pandion; species Pandion haliaetus. The sequence goes on from VYZV01016386.1 coordinate 190,527, forward strand.
TCTGCAGAGAAAATACCCCAAACGTTGCAGAGCCCAATCCTTCCAGATGCCTGTGCCTCAGCTACCCTCACTGCAGTCATCTAACATTTACCAAGAGTGCTAAATGGATGCTGGGCACAAAATGCCCTTCTCCTAGGAAGGTCAAGGGGCACCAGATGCTGGTGTGAGGAGTCCCAGGCCCTGCATTTCCCTACAGGGCTCTCCACTACAGAGGTGTTTCACTGTGAAATACTGGACTCAGGAAACAGATTAGTAAGGATGAAGAATTGGCAATTCCCACCTAGTTTTATAAAATCGTACAGCACCTATCCCTAAAGACAACGTCCTCTCTGTGTTAGCAAGAGACAGTATTATTTGATAATGAAGCAGTAAACCACCTTTTTCCTGGTTCTTTGGATGTTTCTCTCTCCCCTTCTTTAAAACCTGAAGAAGTCTTACAAATCAGACACAAGCCCTTTCAATTTATTATCATTCTGATTTAATCAGGACAGCTCTAGAGAAACTACAGCCCGATCAAAGCAAAGGCAAAGGCACTGTGTGCTGCCCTAATTTATTTTGGTTTTTTAATACTTATATATATGCACAAAACAAAACACAACTTTGCATCAACACCAGGAAAGCAAAGAAACAAATAAGAAAAATAGCATAGTACTCAACGCTGACAACCTGCTAAAATCCACACTGTCTCTGTGTACAGTCCTGTTTTGTACTGGAAAGGGGTAACTAGAACTGGTGGGCTCCTGGGAGACCATCTCCCTTCCAGGAAGCAGTAGCTGCCAGCATTATGAGTTTTTCTCACCTCTGGCACCACAACCCATTCCTCACTCAGCTGGGGTGCAGTTTCACTCATCACAAAGGTTTGAACGTTTCCTCAGATCTGTTGAGGACAGGGAAGTAAACTGACCTTGCATGGTTGTGGACTTTGATTCAATTCCTTTTTCAGGCAGAAGTAAGGCATCAGGACTTGTTTCTATTTTCACAGTGGACTTAGGTTTCAGATCCTTAGATCCAGCAACAGTAATATTCTCTTCTTTACAGAACAGATAAAGAAAGCAAAAATTCCCCTAGCTCATGGCAGCTTTTCCACAGGACATCAGTAACACTTAAGACAGAACAGCAATGAAAAGCCCTCTTGTCATGGCAGAGCACAAGCAACCAACTACCTTAGTTATGAAGCCTGGGTAAGCCAAGAGACGGGAGAATAATGTCACTGCTTCTCTGACTTGTCAGCAAAGCTACCTGTTCCTGTGGAGATCGAACACATTCTCTGCAGGGCAGACAGGTCACTGTAGAGGACTGCAAATGAGAGAAACCTGGCTGCTGAGCATCTAGCACTCCTGAGCCATCATTATACTGACTGCAACTTTTGTAGAGGTATCCACACACTCTTCAGCTACAAAAATTTAATGCAGAGCGACCACCCAAGGGTTCATACCTCTCCTTGGCCTAGACTTTCTACTTTGCACTGGTCCCTGGTGCTGCTGCACTTACACAGAAGTTGCATGAGCATCCAAGGTATGCTTTCACTTAGCAGCAGAGGTTCTCCAGTGGGGATGGTTTCCAATGCACAGGGTGCCTCCCCCCCTCCTTGTGTCTACGAAGCTGAGGATGACGAGACAGTGCGATGAGCTATGCCAAGGCAGGGGCTGAGCTCTCTGAAATTTAGAAGCATAGGAAATCAGGTTCATAAGATTAGTCTGAGCAAATTCCCTGCATAATCACCAAAAAACCTCTGTGATGGAAATTTGGCTGCCTATCCAAGGAGATTAAATCATTCGAATTATCTGTGCTCATTCTCATCTCAACTGGGAAAACCTGAAAACAGAGCTACCAGCAACTCCCCTCTGGGACAAGCAGAACAACTTGAGATAGATTCATTGATAGGAGGAGTCGTCTGAACAATTTCCCCTCCTTCAAATGAAGGACTGACATTTTGCTGATTTGCACTTGTGTTTGTTTCACAGCTGCGTTAGCAGTCATTGCCTGTCTGGCACATGGGAACCAACAAAATGCAGCTAAGCTCACATTTTGGAATCCAAGTTTCAGAAGGCAAAGAATAATCATCAAGGATTTTGCAGTAAGATTTTACGCAGTATAGATCAACCAACAGCAATAAAGAATTTAACCCAATCCAATTACCACACTTTGCAAAGTAAAAAACATTCTGAACAAGTACGCCTCCTGGCTCTATGGCACCTAAAATTGCTATCACCACAGAAATCAGGGCTGTAGATTTTCAAGCTTGCTTGTTCTGAGTGTCACTCAGTGCCTTCCGTGTGAGGGCACACTATTTATCGAGGTTCAGGACTGGATTTTTTGGATTTTTACATACACAACTGAGAAAATTCAACAAGCATTTGACAAATTCCTAGGAACTAGGACAAGAAGGAGCCGTAAGAGCTGATCTAGTCTCTTTGCTGCCCCAAGGCAGGATCAGCCTTACCTGAACCATTCCCGAGAAAGGCTGTTACCTCATGTGATAAAGATCCTACCAATTCCTCAATTTATTCCTTGAACAATCCTACAGCTAGAAACCTTTTCCTAATGTCTAACTTGAAACCAAACACTGCTGAATTTGCACACTGCACTATTAAAAAAAAGCACTGGTCAGAAAACTGAGAAACTCTGGGGCTTGTACTGCACAGCAAGGGAAGAGAAATGGTCACTGGTGTAGGGATGGCTAATGGACATATCTGCAAGCCACCCACAAGAAGAACAGATGTGCATAAATAAATATTTATGTAATTGTTTCAAGTTACATCAAGCTTTGTTTCCAACCTTTCGGTTTTCTGTCTTTATCTACCACAAGGTTTTCAATAGATCACATAAAATTTCACAGCTGACATTACAGTAAGTAACTGTCTCTAGTTTTCAGATGTCGTTGCTACTTCATCCCCCAACTCCCGGTTGCTGTCTGTACTTGTGGATACGCTAACGAACAGGAAACCCATCGCTGGCAAGGTGAGAACAGAGATCTATAGCTTAGCCTCCTAGCAACTATTATTCATGCAAGAGCTGAAATAATTATAATTTCTGCCACCTTAGCTGAGCCTGATGTCCTTCTTTGGCATTACAGCAGTTTTTACCAAGGTTTTAATAGGAGTGTCATGCACTGATTCATCATTAATTATCTGGCCATTAAACAGAGAAAACAATGTTTAAATCCAAAACACAACCAAATCAAGCAGAGTTGCGGTGCAGTTCCATCATTCATTAAAGGATCACAAATTGATATAGGGGATCATTAATATGTTGTATTTAATTATATCAGGTACTGGTCACTTAGTGGTTCCTGTAGTTACAGAAAACAGATTGCTGATGAAAAGGAATAAATTTAGAAACTGATGAGATTAGTCATATAATTGATTTTCATAGCATCTGACCATCTTTAAACAAGTGAAAAAACTCAGCAGCTGAACTGCTTGGACAGGTTGTATTGTTCTACATCTTGCACTGTTTTGTACTAGTGTCAAAAATGAAAATAAGCAATGCTGCAATGTTTGAATCCCTGTCTACCCTAAGGAAACTGTTTAGAGCCCACGAAACACAAGCTTGCAGCTCGTCTCTTTCGGATAGTCATAGGGTTGAGCAGTCCAGACCATCCTTGTTTTCAGGTGTGGCTTTTAACGTTTCACATACTGGCTTTTAAAATAACGCAACGAAATTGTCGTCTTATGAAGAGGATGGTCTACAAAGACATTGCAATGATGCTAACAAGCCAGCCCCATGCATTCAGACCAAATTCCTACTGCTCTCGCCCCACCCTTCCCTTCCACAGCCAATTCCCCCTACTACGTTGCGGGCATATTGTGACGTGGTAGACTGCCAAGGCCTCAGGAGAAAACAGCAAAAGCTACTAGCCCCAAGTAAAGAAACGCTGATGACTCACATGAAATGAAGTTGGTGTTAAAGTCAGTGCTTTGCAGTCACAATACTTCCTGTCATCTGCAGCTGCTGCACATAGTAAGGCACCCTTCTTGAAAAGCATCAGTCATGGGCTAATACAACATCTGCTAAACCCTCACTTACCTTCCTTGCATTAGCTCCCTGCAAAGCTGGGCTGAGCAGATCTCAAGGCGACTCAAACTACCTACTCACCTGCATTGCTTCAGTGGCAATTGCCTTAATCAAACCACAGCTACAGGACCAGTTTATTTTAAACACTTAAAACAAACTGTCAGAAGCAGCAAAGGTTTGAACCACAGAAGGCACAATGTACTCAGCTGTTTTTGAAATTAGTCAGCCCACCATGTTTTTTCTGCACTTCCCACTGCAGAGCCCTCAGCATTTTGCAGAGTTGAGTGGCTTGCCAGCAAAGATTCAAGGGCCTCAATAACAATTCACTCGCATCAATAAAGATCTTACCACGGACTTTAACAGGCTTTGGATCTGTGTCTTCTAGTGACTCTCTCCTGTACAATCCTCCCCACTGTAGTATCAGAGCTCTTTAAAAAATGCATTAAGCTGCATAAGTGGGTTCTTCACTTCTCTCTTCTTTTCATGAGAGAAATAACACAGTTGATTATTTTCACTGCTGTCTTGATTCACTTTGGGGGTTTTTTATTTCCTTTGTTAGACACACATGGCACTCTGCTTGAAATAACTGCACCATTGTCAAGAAGCATGCTTTGCACTAGGAGTGGAAAGATGTGACGAGATGCCATTGTAGACTTCCATGTCATGGCCCTTTTGGGTTTAGAAATGCCACAGTAGGTAATGGGACAATCCCAGATATTTAAAATTATCTGTTAGCTATCCTTTTAGATCACACAGTGCCTAGAGAATAAGAATTGAGATCATGATGAGCTCTTATGTGTTCTAGTGGAGAGCCAGAGAAAGGTCTGACATGCTCACGATAGGCTGAGTCTTCAGTAAGACTCAAATCCATTTTGTGACTTCATCAATTATCGCAACAAAGGTGTTTTACATGAACAGTCCCTGGTGTGGCTCAGTCCTTTCTCGTGCTGTCAGAATTCTCAGGAGCAGATTTAAACCAATCAAAAAGGTTTTGCCTTAAGGATTTAAAATAAAAATATTCCAACCAAACAAAATAACTGAGACTTAATAAAGTCAAATATATATAACCAGGAGATACATTTTCCCAAACTATGGTGCTAATGCAAAGCAAGGAAACTTTTAGAAATTAACTTCTCAACATATTTTACCTTCAAAGTTCATGTTAATTTTACATATACCATTCAAATAACTGGCCTGGGCTCCATCTATCTTGGGGACTGATCATGGTCGCCTTTTCTCTGCAAACTATTCTATCATCTGAGACATTCTCAAAATCCCTCTGTTCATGTTCACGATCCTAGCAGCTCTAACTGAACATGGGAAGACATTCAGAGGGGCTAAGAGGGGGAAGGCATTGTTTCCATCAAGTTATTCTGAAGCATTTAAAAAATCAGAACCTTCCACTTAACTTTAACTGGTTCTAGAATGTGACTATATTTTATCACTATCTGGACCACTTAGCTTAAATTTGGCTTAGATAGGAAGGCACAGTATCAGACACAACTCAGAGTATTGGATATGTAAACAAAGCATGGATGAGACTAATTATGTAAGGAACCCCTCGACTGAACAAGCATTCTCATTGCCTGGCTGCACCAACAGCTGACACTAAATACAACTCTGCCTGTACAAAGCTCTGGCTGAAGATATCCTTTGGAGATCAAGCACAAAATAAGCAGTTGTTTGAAAAGCAGAGGAAGACAGATAAAACCAAGGTTTGAGGAGGCTTGCACTGGGCATGATAAGTCTTCAAACTGTTTGTAGGGACAGGGTCTACCATAGCCAGGAAAAAGTTACCTGCTCTCCAGCAGTTTGAATCCCACAATATGCATAAAGCACGTGCATGGGTGATCTCTCAACTCTAGAAGCCAGTGGCAGATTGACTCTCGGCAGCTCGTGCTGGTTATTCTGGTTGGCTTTTCAATAGGCGTGGGCATGTTCACAGTGATGCATTGTTCACCCTTGCCTCATCTGACTTGACACATCCACTTGAGTTGAAATCTGGCTAACAACAGGCAGGGAGACCATAACCTGTGGATAGAATGGTGGCTTTGGGCATGACGATCATCTGATGTTTAAAAAAAGATAATTCCTAGTCTAGGCATAGAAGATGTCATTACAACTGCTTTAATGTGGCCATAAAACACAGACAAGCTTTGAAGGCTCATAATTCTTTCATAGAGATATTGTTTAAATATTTAATGCCAACATTAATGATATTCTAATCCTTTTCGAATATGTGAATTTGCACTCATTTGCATTAATTTTAACTTGCTGGCAGTTTCATTAAAGCTCATTATAAAGATGCCACAGACAATGGCTTGTTGTCACTGGGGACGTTTGTTAATTCTCACCACAATGCCTATGCCAACAACACTAGCAATTTAAAAGCAGCCTTTAGTGTGGTGAGATAAAGTTCATAAAAAAGGCTGATGTTGCCTTTTTAATAGGGAATGGGAATGCCTTCCTTCCCTTTTTTTTTTTAATTACAAAATGCTGTTCAAGACCCCAAGTCATTAGCCATGTCAGTCCCTTGGCACTCAGCTGACAACAAGACATTGGAAGAACTGGGACCCTCCTTCTGACTGAAGGCAAAAGGTGGGCTGGGTCTCTCTGCTCAGAGTCATCTCAGACCCTTCCCAGACTGAGATAGGCCATCACCTACTGTGTTGTGCAGGCAGGAGAGGGTTGCTCTTCAGCAGCAGGCCACTCAGCCACCTTTACCACCCTAAAATACACGGGTATCAATGCCAGAGAAATGTAGAATGCAAGTTAGGGGAAATCCCTCAGGATTCTTCCCCAGATTGTATTTCATTTTGTTTTAATCTCATTTTCTGAACAGCCAATATATTTGGTCTATACAGATCTAGTGCCTTTAAACTTGAGATGCCAGATGCTCCAGAATTCCAAAAGCCTCAGAAAAATTAATGACATGTAATTTTGAGGTGCTCTTTACTACTCTGGAATACTGGTTAAAACAGCCTGGACCGTCACCTAAAAGGAATTATGTGCACACACTGTGACTATGTTCTTAATCTGAAACATCTTGAATCAAACGGGAAGTCCTGACAACTCAGCAAAGCCACCTTCTCTGCTATAAGCATGCTGAAACATGGGACACGAAATGCTGCCTCTGACTAAGGCATGCGATTTTAATTCTGACGTATTGATTATCTCCTTGTGCTTTGAAGTTTTGGCAAGTTACACTAGTGAATGCTGAAGTCTAATCCATTCAGCGAATGGGAACTAAGAAGAGACAATGCTACACGGGGAAAAAAAATCAAATTTACTCACTAATAATATGATTTAGTTTATACTAGTGGATGAACAAGAAATACTCCCACACTTACACAGCTGGACAGATACAGTGGTTGCTCTGTTAGAAAGAACTGGGCAAAAGACAACCATTCCTGGATTTTCCCACTGTTATTTTTTCAAAGCCTACCTGATCTACTTTTTGCTTCCTAGGCTTCTAAGCAAAGTAAATAGTTTTAGTAAAAAACCTGACCTGTCACTAACATATGTTCAAAATAGAAGTAACATCGGGGTGGTCAGTTGAATTACATGACTGGCATTGGAAAGCATATTTCTTCAACCTGATGCTGCTCTAACACACAGTAAAATAAGCTGGGCTTTCTGTGTGTGAACTCTCCCTGTTACATTACACAAGAGAGGTGGGGAAAATGCCTGCTTAACCTTTGTAAAGGCAGCAGTTCACCATGTGCAATGTGTTTTCATTTGCTGTCAGATGTCATTATCCAGAAACAAAAGTGAAGGGGGCGTTGGGGACATTTTTTGGGTCCGATAAGTTATCTACAGAAAGCTACAACAAGAAATGGACTGTTCCCACAGCTTAGCAGGGGGCTGGCACAGGACCACACCACCCAGTACACAGAGGTACTGCCTCTACCATTGAGTAATTATTTTTCATATTTTTATGGAATCTATTTTGACTTCAGATCTTGGGAAAGCTCTAAGCCATGGCACATGGAGTATGTTGCCATTCTTGAAACACAGACCATCCTTTGCCAATCATCCATTTTATGCAATACTTGACAGACAATGGTTTTCAGGGCCTGAGTAACAGAAATCTGTCGCATAACAGACACAGGAGGAGGTGCTTATCAGAGAGGAAATCTACTTGCATGTGTGTGCAAATCTGTTGCTTGTCTCTAAATAACCTTGATTTCCCCTATAGATTTCCATATTAACTAAGCATGTTCCTCACCATGACAAATGCATCTGCCTAGCTATTCACTGGGACTTCCATTATCTGCAGTTATTCTTGTTCCATGGATATGTTCCAACTAAACGAGCATCAATGAATCAATAACTTTGTTTCTCAACTCCTCAGGCTTGGCTAGGAAGCAGTCTTCAGGGTGTGATTAGTGCATGGGGCCAGCTTGGGGAGGGACAGCACACAGGTTTTAGCAGAAGGAGACTGGGAGAGTCATGCATTGTGATACAGTTTGTCCTATGGAGTCTCTCTCATACATTAAGAATATCTCCTAAACTTCTCATCTCCACCTGCAGGACTAAGGGGGCTTCATTCTCTGGTGTGTCTGGTATTTTGGTGGCTTTGCTTTGTCATTGCACAGTGGCTCCAACAGCCCTGCGCTGTTAACATCCATAGCTGGAGAAATCAAGGAAAAGTATTAGAGGACAAATTATTTTTCCAGACAGGGCCAAGACAGATCATCTTCTCCCGTGAAAGGGAAGGGGAAAAAAAGGTCTCTTGAAATAGAAAAGACTGATGCTATGTGCACTGGAAATATCCTAGGGTTTTACAGCAAATAAGATCAATCAGAATAAAACCTCTGCTTCCTTAAAAGTAATTAGGAATGTAATCCTATCTTGCATTCATCACCATCACTCCAGAAAGATCACCTGGCATGTATAGGTCAGTTATGCTCTATCCAGGGATGCTGTGGGTAGAGCACAGCACTGCAAGGCAAGAGTTCCAAGTTGCACCTGATGCTGGCTCACTTATGTGAACAGGTGAAGGCACTTGCTCCATCTGTGCTTCAGGTACCCTGGCCGGCTGCACAGTGCAGGCCAACGAGTAACACAAAGTTCTCTGAGCTCTGCAGATTGAAGTGCAGCTGAGAATAAAACACTTGGTAATAGAAGAACATGAGCTGTAACAGCTTGATTGCTAGAAGAACAGTACATTAAATAGGTATATTAAAAATGAGAAATATTAAACCTTCCTCAGCAGCAGCAGCCGCCTTTCCTCTGCCTTTTCCCCACCTCACTGCCTAGGTGTGACCATTTGCAAAGAGGTTTCCTTTCAGAGGGATGAGATTTTATCTCTGCATAATATGCTTGGAGGGCTCATCTGGGCCGTCAGCAGCGTGTTCCCACATTGTCAAAGTCCCCAGCTGGATTCTGAGGTTTGGCATTACAGACACAGCCTCTATGAGGCTTTAGAACAGCTGTATATGTCTATTAGGCATGGAGGGGTTTATATTAAATGTCATGGATAAGCTCTAGCTTTGCCTTGCACTTAAAATTTGCCCAGATAGAGCCCACGTTAAAGGTGCTTGAAACAAATCGTACAGGGTATTATAGGTTCTCAAACTCCATCCAGGAGAGGATAGCAGTACGCTATACCTCTTGACCCTTCTTTCTCCTGCCCCAGCCAGCTCTGCAGCACCCACCAGAGCCAGGCCACTGAGGTATCAGTGAGCACTGCACCTCTAATGAGAGCACAGTACCTCCCAGCGCTCCTGGCTCATGCCCCTTCTTTGCCCTTGCTGTGCTTTCCAGTTGCACTTCCACACTCATACTTCTCTATTCAGCCCTAATTTGCTCCTTTATCTCCCACATGATCTTTACATTTGGATGCTATCATAATGACCTTTGACTGAATCTATGTCTTAATAACATCAATACGTCTCTTAACAATTTTCTCTTTATATATGCAAGAACCTTCTGCTCTGGACCTTAATCATGAATAACAGGAACAACTTGCAAGACACTATGCTAGTGAGTTATGAATCTTACAGCATAGAGCAGACAGCTCTGCAAGATAAAGCCAATGAGAAGGGACAGATTGTCCATTTACTTATTTTTAAAGGTTTGTTTGCTCTGACAACACATAAGCAATGATCAAACACCTCTTCTGAGGGACTAGCTTATTCATCACCTTATCTTCTCTTTTTACTGTCTACTAGATACGCCTTTTTAGACTAGTTTAATCTGTTTATCAGGTTGAATTTATGTTAACAGAGAAATGTTTAACAACAGGGTTAAAGGTTTGCTACCAGGTAATTTAGTATCTAGCGTTGCAAACGCAGTGTGTGAAGAATGTCAGTAGCGACAGAGAAAGGGGAGGAGATAGAATAACAAAAATTCAGAGAAAAAAATACATATTTTCAGCAGGTGAAATAGTGGCTTCTTCCTTGCATTGTTCTTTCTGTGTTTCACAGAATGCAAAAATGAGCCTGCAAGCTAGTGTGCAAGTCTTCTTCCCATGGTCTACCAGAAGGGCTGTCTGGCAATCCACGAGGCCACTGCAGACTTGAACTATCTCCAGATCAAAATGCTGGATGCACTCATGCCCACCCTTCCCACATGCTGGAGCCTTGCACAGATTCAGGGGTCGGAAATTTGCTTTTTTTCCTCCCTCAGCTCCCTCTGCCTCCAGCACAACCCACTCACAAACAGCTCCCTCTGGCAATCTTTGAAGATATCTCTTAACCTTACCCTTAGCTTAGACCTGCTTTGCTGCTTCTCCTGTCCTGTTTTCACTTTCTCAGTGGACTCCTTGCAGGCCTGGAATAGACAGGTATAGCTGCCTTAATTGAACACAGTACCATAATGGCAGATTACTCCCTAGGGTCCCCTCACCTACCTGCCAGCTTCCTGATCTTAGACTGCGAGGTGAATAGTATGGCAGTTTCTAGGGAAACAGAACATCAGCTGTGCACTTCCTGAGGTATGTCATCCACAGCCAGGTTTTGCAGACCGCCATTTAACAAAGCCAGGCAATTCTGATGGATCACATTTGCCTAATGAAGACCCCCCAAGAAGGCTTTATAACACGACCAGTGTCTTCTCTTACAGGTTCTGAGGCAAGTTTTATACACATCCTGTGCTGTATGAGTGAATGAGAAACACTTCTTAATTCTAATAAATGCATTTGCAATCAGGTTAATTATTACAGGCTCCCTTGAGAAGTTTGGTGAAAGCTGAAAACAAAACGTTTGTCCAATTGCTGGACTAATTTTGAAGGATGGGGAGATGATACTCCATTTTCCTTCATTAACAAGCGTCCACATCAGTAAAGGACCTATGTCATAAAGACTATGTGCACAACTGCAAGTTGCAGAGAAGAGAGAAGGACCATTGGCTGCTCTGGAGGGACAGAAGATAAAAGCCCAGCAGGAAGATTCTCCTGCAGTCCTGCAAAGTTCATCTGCAGGTGGGAAGCATGTCCTTGTGGTGGGTGCACGCACAACATGATGGTGAGCACCAAGAAACTCCCTGGGGAAAAGTACTAAATAGTTGCAAAAGGTACAAAACAGGGACACAAACAGGCACGATGAAATAGTCTTTTCCGCTGAATACAGGCCTTTTTCTGTAACTCCTGGATGTACAAATGTGGCCATGGTAAAACAAGTACATCTAAATAATATTAGTCATGAAGGTAACCTCCCATGCTTAGTCGTATGCCTTCTTTCAAAATACAGAAGTATTTTAAGTGGTTGGCTCAAACTGGTCTTATCCAGATACATTTTTTCTTCTGCTATGCTTTAGACGTCCTCTGCATTTGTCTCTCCTCTCTTCGATGTCTCTGAGTCTCTTCTTGAAGTTAGATGTCAGTTTAACTCTATTTTCTCAGCTAAATCTCTGTCTCTTTTTCATGGTGTCTCTATAACTTGATGGCCACATCTGGATTTCTGCTTCATAGTGGAAGACCTTCTTCCTTGTAGACCCACGACTGGCTGGTATTGCAGCTATAATTTAACAGTACAGCACAATGGCAGTAACAACAGACCTCCAGAGCCTGGTGCAGAAATCAGCGAGATATTTTTATGAAGTCCTTTGCTCTGTAATTGAAGGGGTTTTTTCTGGCTATACCCCACACCTCTATTCTTGACAAGGGAATTTCTATCTCCTCAGGAAGGCACTTAGAAAATGAGAAGAATATAAAATACCCAAGCGCTGCCTGGTTCTCCTGATGCAGTGATCAAATTTGAGGCATGCTATCTAACCACTTATCCTTGCAAATTGCTCTGAACAGTAGCAACTACCTTTAGGAAAATGAATTTTTCATCACTCTATTCTGCTAGTTTCACCAGAAAATCAATAAGGTCAATAGGAAAGCTTGTGCTGATTTTATGATTCAAGTCCCACTAAGGGTCCGTTGCTATCCTACTGTAAAGCAAAATGCAAACCAAGAAGTCTCACCATGTTTTTAAAACACAAATTTACATGGATCTCTTCTCTCTGCTAAACCTATTGACAGCAATAAGGTCTGCAAGAAAGCACAATAGTTTGTGTGCGTGCGCACATGTTTGAATACTTTTTGGAAATTCAGAATCGTTTGGAATAGCAAGAAACATCTCAAGGCTGGTTTTTTTTCCTCTAACACAGAACATGGTAGGATCAGGAGCCCAATTTGCACCAACACAAATCTGGAGTTCTTGCCCAAAGGTGGTGGCATAGACAGGATCAAGACTCAGCCTTTGATGACTACGCAAGGAGCAAATCCAAGAACATTTTCTCATTCCCAGGTGCATTCTGAAATTTTGCTAAGGTCTTTGAGATGCTTTCAAGACGAAGACACCAGAGATGAATACTATTGTTATTGTGGCAGATCTGGGGTTTTCAAGCATTTGAATCATCCAGACAGAAATCCCACTGAGATCCTGCCGAAGTCAAGGTGTAGCTGGCTGAATCAATCTGTTGTATGAGGCATCTAACACTGAACAAGGCTGGCGATAAAATGTAGCTGTTCAGTGAGTCTCTTACAAAGAAAAGCTGTTCAGTGAATCTCTTACTCTTTTGATAATAGGCTCCCAAGCACTGCGTACAAGCAAAGGAATGAAGTCCAGCTTCGATACCAGACTGGCACAAGGCAGCCAAGACAAAGACTTTCCCACAGCAGTGATCAAACATTTCTTGTTTCCAAACGCAACGGAGCCTGTGCTACATTAGAGAGCTTTAAAAGTGTTTTTCTTTCAAGAACTGCAAGATACACATAGAGCCTCTAAACTTTTTGCAAGTCAGGAAAAAAGAATATACACCTAAAGCTGTTTCTGGTTATCAGATTTTTTTTCCTGTGACTTTTAGCTTAAATATTAATATTTCTTTTTACACATAAAGTGCTTTACATTTCCTGCTCTACTGGAAGGCACAAAACCTTTGATAGAATGTCCTGGCTTCAGCACAACTATTGTCTAATCAATATCAGACAGCACGTCTGGCAGACAGCTTGTTTCACCACTGAAAAAATAACCCCTTTTCAGCTAAGGTCCTTTAGCTAAGCACCAAAAGCTGTAGTCCTAGGTTTCTGCAGCATACTAAGAGACAAGATTTTTAGCTGATATAAGTTAATAGACCCTGTCCCGGCTTTGCATCAAACCGCTAAGATCTATACCGACTTGGCTCTTATTTGAAAGGGGGTGGGTGGGGGGATTTTCCATTTCTGCTTGGTGTCTGGAACGAGGCCATATCTGCAAGCCATTGGCTTAGTTTGGGACAGCTAAAAGCTATCTTTCCTCATGGAAAAAAAAATGAAGAATTTTTAACTCATTCTTATGGAAGAGGTTTAGGGGTTGGGGGTTTTTTGTTTGTTGTTGGTTTTTATTTGTTTTGGTTTTTTTTACAGTACTAGTTTTCCAGATAGCTGTTTATATACAAGCAATATCCTAAAGTCCTAACTAAGAGAGTAGGCTTGTTCAGAGATTAAATGACCTTCCCACAATAATTCAGTGAGTTTCTGAAAGCATCAGGTGTGAGAACTGAGTCATCATCATAAGAGGCTTACTATTACAACCATCTTTCCCATCTTTAAACTTAGTCTTTTGGAGATGGGATTTCTCTTCCCACAGCCCAAAAGTCTCATTACAAGTATGAAATATGTGCTAGGCTTACAACAAGTATCTCTGACTCTCAACTTGCAAGAAAGAAAGAGGGAGAAACCAGACTCACTTTTAGAAGTAAACCATAGCTTCCTCAGTCCAGAGATCAGATCCACCCAACCCCCTTGAAAAAGTTCTGTTCAAAATAAGTTTAAGAACTACAGAAAAGGAATTCAGTCACCAAAGACATATCAAAATCCTGCAAGCTATTGAAACACAAACACCAAAGAATTAACTCCGGGCATAGCTTTGGACGTAGCTCTGGACTTGTTACTTCTTTTTTCTCTTATTTCTACTAATTTATATTTATACACCCACAAAAATAGTAATGAATATTTCATGTTGATTTCTATTGGTGTGCCAATAGATTCCACCTAAAGGTAATTGGTCAGTTTTGCTAATATTAAGCTTTTAAGTGAAAGCCTAGAATATTGATGACTGAATATATTTCATATTATCAGTAGCTACGGTCTTGGGCCAGTTGGACAAGGTTATGGAGGGCCCACTTAGACATGGTACTGAAGCAAGATTCCTTTTCCTTTTGCAACTGGAGAATAAATGTACCCTACTCGTTGTGTTTGCATAGGTCTAAATTGAGAAGCATTTATGGCCTTTGTAAACAAGAAACAGAAAAGTCAAACATGCTCCAGGATTCCTGAGAAACATTTTTCCTATTCTATCACACTTTAATAATGCGAAAAAAACAGATTCATTCTAAACACAGAAAGTGCTGATTCCATTCACACTACATCATTTGAGTGGGAAAATGAGATTTAATTTAACAGAAGATGCAGAAAGAGAGAAAGTTCACAACAAATAACTCAGCATGAGAAATAGTAATTAAACAATTTTAGAGTAACATTTGCTCTGGGTATTTTCTGTGAAGGAAAACTAGTTGTTGATGAAGACTGAAATACATCATTTAATCAGAGTAACTTCAGATAACTTCTTTCTGTACAGAGGATCTCCAGTTAAATACACATTTAATGTCTTCTGTATTGAATTGCCCTGTCTCTCTGGGGAGGCCTTATAGTGGCCTTCCACTACTTAAAGGGGGCCTGCAGGAAAGGTGGGGAGAGCGAAGGAAAAAGTCAGAAATGTTCAGAGAACTTGTCTTGGTGAAAGTGGTGAGTGCTTCTGACTAAAGCAGAATGGGCTCAATATTGCACAAACATATGCATTGCTCCCTTTTGGAAAGCTCAGCAGAGTCCCTTTGTCACCCATAGAAGTATGTGCTGAAATTAATCTTGAGTCTATGCCTTCTTTCGCTACACAGGATATTATCTTATGGCATGCACACAAATGATCACTGCTTAGGTTATGGTTCTCCTTAGGCTTCCTACCCTTTCGGTGGAAGAATAGAGGGATGCATGCTTTTTTTTTTTTTCATTTAATCTCTGTAGTGCTTATTTCCAAGAAAAGAAATTAGTGTGAAATATAGTTCTCAAACTTATGCATAATCACTTCCAGTTTCTTATGCTTGTGACGAAGATACAAATTTCCCTAAGCCAAGTTTCTAACATACATAAAACATTCAGTCCCATCAGGCTACTTCAGGCCTTTTCATTTCCTAGGTGCAATAGACCGATAAGTATTAATAATAATACCTAACATAAAGGGAACAAGAAGAGATTAGTTATTACAATTCTGTGACAGTATTCTATTCCCTGTCTTTAAAGAAGGCAGAAAATGCAGAGAAAATTACTAATTTTTTCCCAACAAAAGATTAAAAAAAACTGGTAGATTAGATCAACTGGTTGGGAGACAAGAGTGTGCAGCCATTGTAAAAATATCTCCCTAACACTGTAAAGATAACATCATGGAAACTCCTGGGAAGGAATGAACAATCCTTGGCTTTGAACAATGTCAAAAAACATTGCTATTCCTTATGTAATTCCAAAAGGGAAAGTCTGGTGGGTAGATGGAGCAAAGCAGAAAAGAGCATTGGGGAAAAAAAACTGGCCAGGACAAAAAAGCCTTCCTGAAAAATGAGTAAAGAGCCTGAAAGGCTTCATTTTTCTGTGTTGCTGTAAATTCATAGATTTTTAAGGCCAGAAAGGATCATTCTGACCACTTCCTCTGATCTGCTGCATAATTCAGACTGCTTAAATCCATCCTGCAATTCCAGCATCAATGCCATAACTCCTGATGGAAGGAAAATACATTTTTCAGGCACTAGGTTTCCATGTAATGATCTCACATAATTGAAAATCATCCTCATACAGGATGAGTGTGTAGCTTACATTACAGCCTCTTCACCCCACTTGTTCCTTTGTGAATGTAAAAGACCCCTCTACTATCAGAAATCTCCTTCCATGCATGCTTACAGACCATTTCTTCCTACTCCCATCACTCTCCAAAGTAGGCTGACATTCAGCCACTGGGTCACAGTGTGTTGGGGCCTAGCCAGATGGGCAGCTAGGCTATAAATAATTTCTCCTTTAGGAGATCTGCTTCAGAAATCATCTCCTAAAGGAGTGGCAGGTGCAACACAAAGCAGAAAATCAATTACTAATACAGGAACGGTACTAATGCAATGACTGCTGCAACACATGCAGTTCAGAACATCACATGGGCAAGGGGACCACATGACAGAAAAAGAGCAGAAGCCTGAAACAGTGCAGGTATACTGATGACTTTTGAGATCCAGCTCAAACTCTAACTTGGTAAAAGCCACATAAATGCGTTTTGTGTACCAGAGATTGAAGAGATGCCTGGTATCAAGGTCAGTGCCAAAGATAGAGAAAGGAATGACATGACAGATGTAGGCCTATAAGGACTACAGAGGGTGGGCAAATAAGGCTCACAAAGCCAAGTGAATAACAATCTTTTATATTTTTTGAAC